>ATSW01068185.1:0-10857 GCA_000444245.1 Botryllus schlosseri | reverse complement strand
CAGATATATTGATTACTTGGGTTTTATCAGTAGTATTACAGCAATACCACCCAATTATTGATCCAAACATACATTATATTACCTATACATATACAATCAATACATTTAAGGTAGAATTACCCTTTCTTTTACATACGCAGCTTCATCTTTCAATGCATTTTTCACTTTCAGGCAGAACTTTTTCAGGGAGATGTCCCAATTGTCCATAGCCTCCACATCGAACTTGACAATGAACTTCCGAAGAATATCATTACATTTTCTCCAGTGCAGCAGATCTGCGCTAATGAGACTGATGTGCGCATCATTGAAAATGATGGATCCTTAAGAAGTATGAATGACGGATTACCGAATCTGAGAATGGTATCGACCTGACTAACCAAATGCGGAATTGTCTTTGAAGTGCTGATAAACTAGATCCAATAGATTAGTTTTGCTATCGATGTAGTTAGACTGCGACTCTTCACAATTTCTCAATACTTTGATTTGGTCGGTGCTAAATCCAGCAATCTGCTGTTCGTAAAGTTTCTGAAGTAATTTGGCATAATAGTTAATAAGAACTGATGAGCATCATTTGAAAATGTCGCACCTGAGAGACATCTCCTAGAATTATTTTTGCCGCTTTTATGGCCTTCTTATTTCCTTTATATTCAATTTTTCCTGGTTGATTCGATGACACCGACACCCGTAAGCCATTTTCTGTACAAGCATTTTCAACCATATCCCATACTGAGCACTCCCTTTGCGCTCTGTAAAAGAGAATAACTTGAAAATGCACTGATTGTGACATAAACACAGTTACACAGTTCTATTCATCCTAGTCTCTCATGTTAGCTGTTGCAGACAGCATAGCAGCTATTTCATTTGCCTGTATCTGCTCCTAGCTCACTACAATAATCGTGTCAAGCGGTGAATGAAAATATCACTTGAAGGTTATGACTGGAGAATGTATTGTTTCAAACGAATGAGATATCAGTTGGTGGATTTCAATTAAGCAGGGATATATAGAACTTTAGAGTTCTATATATCCCTGAATTAAGGTAAAGAACAGACTGGTTTTAAATGTCGAACAGAATTCAGTGAATTTCTAATGGGGCTGGCGACAAAGGTAACTTGACCCAAATCTGTTTTGCTGGTATATGCTTTACTACGAGAATGGACTAAACACAGACCCAATTTCGTCACCATCCTCGTTGTACGCCTAGAGACGAAATTAGGTCCATGTTTAGTTCATTTGCACAATAAAGTGTATAGCAACAAAACAGATTTGGGTCGAGTTACCTTTGTCGCCACTGCGTGTTCAAAATGAAATGGAACAGCCCCGTTGGTTACACACAATAAAGGGTGCAGACATGTCCACTAGCAAATGCAACAATACTCGATTTACTCGAGGGCGGTTGGGGCTCAGAAAGATCAGAAAGAAAGAAAAATGTAGTTAAATCATGAAGTGTTGAAGACAATCATTTCAAAGGTTGAAGTGTATAATATGAGATGAGCAAAATCTAGAGTTAGATACCGAAGGTCAAACCCTCTGGGGACAATGGTTTTAGGACAGCTTTCCAATGCTAGAAAGCTTTAAGTTTGTTTGCATAATTTTCGTATGAGCGCTAGAAGTTTGTGTTGATATTAAACAATTGATATTATCATTGCTATATGAATAGCATGATGGCATACCGGCCAATTGTATTTTCATCTGAAGACAACTAGCTGAGTACTAAATCATTCATCTAAAGAATGTAGTATCCTAGTAGGTTGGTCTCCATACGAGAAAAAGTCATACATATAAATATCGGCATTGGGAACTTCTTCCGTGATTATTGTACTGTCTAGTTCCATTTCTATCTCTTCCAATCGTTCTGTTACTTTCTCAGTTATTCCTGCAGAAATAAAATATAATTAGTAGCGAAAAATTTTGATCTGTGTTTTGACTGTTTGCAGCAATGAAACGTCAAATTTATTCGACCAAACCGCCATTCCAAAACTACCTGTAATTTTAACAGTCCCCGTTTCAGGAAATGGCTTGATATACAATTCCTCATTCACCGACTTCAGCAATTCTCCAGCAGTAGTCATCAGATCTTGCAGTTTCCACTTATTGTACTTTCTGGTCTGAGTACCGAATTGATCGAAGTAATTTCGAATCGATTGTAGTGTTTCTTCCTCCATTTTAGGGGTGACACACTGTTACATAAGTTTATTGATATCAAATTGATGAGTGATATTCCCGACTTATCAGTGTAATGAGTAACTTACTTCCTGGAGAAGATTAGCGAATAAAGAGATTTCCATTTTCTCACTCCCATCAATTTTCTCACAGCGTATCACCGCCTTAGCAATGGGCAAGCAGCACTTTTCAAACCGTTTCTTTGTCTTCAGATTGTTTAATACAAACAGCAAAACTGATCGAGGAATATCTTCCGTACTACATGACATCTTGCGGTTGGCTGTCACTGGTCTGAAACAGAAAGTATTGGATATAGTAGAGCGAAACTGATTGCTTTACTTCAATTTTGAATATTGGTGAAAAATTTAGCAGTGGTTCTTGACCTTTTCCATTTGGCTCCCCTCTCGATAAACCACACTTGCATCATGGCCCGCCCACTAAATTTAATTTCCCCATTGTTGCTATTACGTTACAGAAGATTCACAACAAAGAAAAGTCAAAGCAAACATTGTTTAACTAGACTACCAGGGATAACAGACTAATTCATCAGTATAGTAAGTAGGATTCATTTTCACAATGTTGAATCAAACATTGAGGAGCCACGAGGTGTAATTTGTATGAATACCCTTTCTAACGTAACCATGAAGCACACCTTGTTGAAATGACACCTTGATTTGAACCATGCAGAAAAGAATAATTAAGATGCCCGCCTCGACATGGGAGTGTGAGCAAGAGGTCTCAGCCTTGATGGCAATGAAGTACAATAGACAGTCTATTCTAATTGAACCTGGACATGACATCCGATGTGCGGTAGTATTCGGAATAATGTTACGCCCCAGGTAAATCAACTTGTCAAAAAGAATAAAAAAAGCATATATCACATTAAAATGTTACCTTTCTATTCATTTAACACCAATAACTAACAAATCCCAGTAGGCTACATTCAGTAGTAAGGCGGAACGTAGTGTAGTAAAGAACGAATGGATGGTACGCAATCGGAAAGTTTCAGAAACACTGTCATTAACGATAAGCTTCATTCTATGGCTTATATGAAGAACTTCCATTATATACAAACAATCTATGTGTGCTATACCTCCTCAACAAATGAGACCTACTCTAAGAATAGATATAATCATTATAAACAGTGTTGAACTATAGAAACACAATATTTGATTTACCACTTCTAAAAACTGTAACTGTGTAACCTGTGGGGCTGTGGTATATATTTAGAGCCTCGGCGGATTTGGGGCGGCTGCTCAGGCAGCCTACTACAATGGGTTCAACATTTCCATCGTTTGAAAACAAATACAATATAATGAATATATCGTAGATATATATTGCAGTCTTGATACCATCTTGGTTGATATTGGAGTCAAATTCTAGTTTTATTTTCGAAGTAATCTAGGCCACAATAGCCACAAGTAGGATCATCATTTTAGTACTAGCACTTTTGCAGTGACTGTAGAGCAGTAGCAATTTGTAGCAGTGATGGGATCAAGTTACTACAACCAAGACACAAGTCATTTCAAATCACAGCAAATTTTGACTGAGTCAATTCATTTCAAAATTTCCAATTCCCTGTCAATTTCAAGTCACCAAATAATTTCAGTTTGTGTCGTCTCATCGATTGAATGTGCAGATGCATATGCGTGGAGGTTAGACTTCACAAAACTTTTAAAACTTTGTGGTATGCCCTTTCTGATATGAGTCACGATGATTTATGTAACACCGAGTTCCAAAACAGTGCGCAAAGTACATCGTTATTCCAAACCAATGGCCAATTTCTGATACCAGTGAATCCTATTTATTTGCAATCCCACATATGGCCTAAGCTGAATAGAGGTATGTATCACTACCGAATGTAAACACGGAATGTCAACAACCGTCTTTTTTAGCTTCCTTCCGCTTCACTGATACCGGAATCTGGATCGTCTCCGGGCTGCAAATGTAAGATTTCCGGCAATCCTATAGCTTGCGTCCGGAATCAGTGAGACGACGGTAGCTTTTCAATGAAGACCAGTTTCGATAAATTCTGTTCTATGGATGCCAGCTATAGGATTGCCGGAAACCCTACATTCACAGTCGCGACACGATCCACATTTCAGTTTCAGCAAAGCGGACCGAATCCAAAAAATCAGTCGCTGCCATTCCATGTTCATATTTGATAGTGTCTCATATACATGTTCAATTACGCAGAGCCTAAGCTAGTTCTGCACAAACGATACTCATTGAATATATTCATTATTCATGCGTGGTGGTGATGAACAAATAATAATTACAAAACATGACTCGAGTCAGCCCAACTCTGATTAGTAACAGCACTGTTAAGTACTTCTGAGCTGGACCTCGGAACCTGTACCCTGGATACATAACAAGAATTATGCCCTTTAAGTCATCATACGAAATTGATGCGAGTTATTGATGCGAGTTATTGACTGTCAGTTGTCAGATTGTTGAATGAAACGGCTGACTACTGATATAAGATACTGAGATGGTAACAAGTAGTATTATCATCATCATGAAATAAAAGTCGTGTCCAATTAGTATGATACAGCGACGCAACGATTACAGAATCTTGGATAAGATATATTGCTCTGCAATTGTATGTGCATTATTCGTTGATTGTCGAGGGAAGTCATTATCTTAGTCATGGTGGAAATATTTTCGTGTAGGAATTTTACACAGCATACAGTTCGTCCAGGTTTGCTGAATCATGAGATAAAAAACGTAACGATTCACCGGTTTCCTCCTGGGTTGCTGAATCCTGATGAACGAGATAATGCACTCTTTAATCAATCCAACTTTATGATCTCTGCCCTTAGAGTGTACTATGCAGTTATGAATATGAGCAAAATTGATTCACCTGGCGTAGGCTGCTTCATCACTCCCAGATGAGAAATTACGTGTTCTCCGATCAGGCAGTTTGGACGCCGAATCAACAGAGTAGAATGGCGATGCTTGGTCAGACTCACTATTATGACTGGGTTTTCGTGGAGATATGCCAAACATGCTTTCAATTCCTTGTCTGATTTTATCCACAGCATGCACACCTCCAGACACGTTGACAGATCCAGTATTTGGAAACCATTTGATGTGGCGGTCACAATCGGAATTCTCTCTGAAGAAACTCGGATTCTCACTTTGCTTGCGCAACACCATCGCAACATCAAAAGTATCTTTCCACGTTTTATACATCGAAAAGTATTCGTCCAGTATTCTGATGCAATTCGATGAAAATTGGGAATGAAACAACCCACTTGAAATCTGAAATGTATTTCAATCGAAAAATTGGATACAACGATTGCACATACCACACCAAATAACGGGTTATCGTAATCGTTATAGCATAGTGTCCTATATGGTGTCGACACAAGCAAATCGCACGGTTCAATGAAATTGTATCACGTCACAGTTTGCATTTGGCTACAGGCAATTTGACGGTGATTTTTGACCGGCTTGCAGAGCATTAAATTTGATGAATCGGGTATCAATCGAAAACTGACTCTGCATTGATTACGAAAATATAAATTTTATTCCGCTCGCGGCCCTGGAACCCCCACAATCAGCCCCCAATTATTCATTGTCGAGTAGATTGGCAGTGTGATGCAACAATGCTGTCTGGCGAAACGAGTGACTAGCTCAAGAGCAAGGATGCGGCCGAGCGGCGAGAGTGGGATCAGCTGACGTCGCGGCAATAGCGATGTGCAAACGCGCCACAGAGAAACGCTGCGCTGTTGATACTTTTTCTATGCGTTTCGGTACAAGCGAGCACACACCAGCCTTTCCTTGGCTTGTAAGGGTAGAACTGGGTCCACAGAATGTATTAGGGCCCGACCAATTTTCGCGCAATATCCTTCAGCTGATAAAGATATGTAGGCTACGTCTAAGTAGTCTACATTGGATATGTCAGATTATTATGATATCGATTGTCTTAGCCCGCTTGTTGCGTAGGGCTCCAGAGACACGTCGCGCTGTTGATGGCGGGTGTCGATACTTTCTATAGTCGCTTTTATGGTTAAGTGTGAGCAAGGAGCATTGAGCATGAGCATACATTACAAGCTTTTATTTGATCCGTATGGGTAGGACTTGGTCCGCGAATGCATCAGGTAAAATGTTGATTGTTGAATAAAGTTTAACAGCAGGAGTGTCGAATTAAACTGGTATCGCTGTCCGGATTCAATCCGTTAGCAGAAAGCTTGCGGGCCATACCTGCCAAATGATTCCAAAATGTTACCACCAAATTCATACCTTTGTTTTTCACGGGAATATATCTGATATCACTATAAACGTTGACGTTGGAATTTGGTTTAGCATTTTTCAATCACCAAATAGTTTTTTTGACTGCCGGGGACCTTTTGCGTCAAAAGTAATACAGTGGTATCACAGATATTTGAATTATATTCATTCTGTAGCCTGTATATATATTCCTAATGTAACTTACGTAAAACGGATTTGCAGTATTGTTTTCGCATCTGTGAATAACTGAATGTCCATTGTCCATTCGGCCCAACAGAGTTTGCACTTTTTCGCCTTCTCGGAATTTGGCAAGGTCACCGACGTGGTGCTTATGGGGACTAGAGTGAAAACTCAACACTGTAGTTGTATTACTACAATATGATATATTTACATTATCTAAATTTGCGGTCTTGAGTGAATCTTATTACTTGAAAGTATATTTTTCTTACTAGAAATATCTCTAACAGCTGAAGGATTGCGCGAAAATTGGTAGGGACCAAATACATTCTGTGGATCCAGTTCTACAATTACAAGTCAAGGAAAGGCTGGTGTGTGCTCGCTTTTAGCGAAGCGCATAGAAAAAGTATCAACAGCGACACGCATCTCTGGAGCCCTGCGCAACAAGCGGGCTAAGGCAATCGATATCATAATAATCTGACATATCCAATGTAGACTACTTAGACGTAGCCTACATATCTCTATCAGCTGAAGGATATTGCGCGAAAATTGGTAGGGCCCTAATACATTCCGTGGACCCAGTTCTACCCTTACAAGTCAAGGAAAGGCTGGTGTGTGCTAGCTTGTACCGAAACGCATAGAAAAAGTATCAACAGCGCAGCGCTTCTCTGTGGCGCGGTTGCACATTGCTATTGCCGCGACGTCAGCTGATCCCACTCTCGCCGCTCGGCCGCATCCTTGCTCTTGAGCTAGTCTCTCGTTTCGCCAGACATCATTGTTGCGTCACACTGCCAATCTACTCGACAATGAACAATTTGGGGCAGATTGTGGGAGTTCCAGGGCCATGAGTGGAATAAAATTTATATTTTCGCAAGCAGTATAGCGTCAGCTTTCGATTGATACCCGATTCATCAAATTTAATGCTCTGCAAGTCGGTCAAAAATCACCGTCAAATTGCCTGTAGCCAAATGGAAACTGTGACGTGATACAATTTCATTGAACCGTGCGATTTGCTTGTGTCGACACCATATAGGACACTATGGTTATAGTATAGGCTACTTACTAGCAAAGGTGTGAGTTGAACTGATGTTATTTTTTCTTTAGTAGTTATGTCAACATGTGCTAGACCGTCCAAACGTTGACGTAGGTCAGGCAAACGCTGCTTCTTTACGAATCTCATGACCCCAGGGGAAACGTTGGAATAGTTGAAAGGATGTGCACGTTCGGTTGGTGAATACAGTCTGTATACACAATAGATCAAGAAAAATTTTATTATTTGAATATTAGTACAAATAGAACATGACAACCCACCCTTCCGATTCATTTTGACTGATCTTCTGCAGAATGACATTCTTAATTTCCTGTATGATATCATTTGGCCCAGTCACCAATATTGTTTTGGTATTGGGATACCAATTACCAAAGCATTCTGGCTTATACTGCTTAAGCTTATGGATGATAAAAGTACCATCCTCATTAGAACAACTCAGTTCCTCATTCCATGAAGAAAAATTACTCAAAAACTCTTGAACGTATTGAAGATAAGAGCTTGGCGATCTTTCACCCTATATGATAGAAAGAGATATCTGATAGCTGATATTGACAGGGCTCAATCTACTTTGTGAATGTCGGCGCAATGTAGGTACAATAAACAAACTTATACCTTAAAATATGCTTATAATGATACACTTGACTGATAGCAATGTAGGCAATGTTGGTGCAACGGCGATAATGTCGGTGCAATGCCGACAATGTCGCCGCAATGTAGGTACAATATGCAAACTTATACCTTACACTATACTTATTTGAATAACTTATTTGAGAATTCAAATACTTATAACTTTTAATATACTTGAGTGATAGCAATGTTGATAATGTCGCAGCAATATAGATGACAATGTCGGCGCAGTGTCGATAATGTCGCCATAATGTAAGCAATGTCGGCGCAATGTAGGTACAATATATGAACCATGACGTTGCCAGGCAATATATTGCCATGGATTTAAAAAATCATTTACTTGAATTTCAAACAAGTTATTTAAATAAGTATATTGTAAGGTATAAGTTCATATATTGTACAAGTACATACATTGCGCTGACATTGCCTACATTGCGGCGACATTAGCGACATTGCTATCAGTGAAGTATATAAGTATTAGTATTTGAATATATGCATATTGTAAGGTATAAGATCGTATATTGTACCTACATTGCCGACATTCACCAAGTAGATGGATCCGATTGACAGTAGGATATCATAACATTTCAAGTGTGATGAGCTCACCTGAATAGATTCTAGTTTCATTTGATCATCGTTGCTGCTTCGAAGTCGGATCCGATATTTAGCTAAGTGATTTTCCAAACATCGTTTATGCTTTGGTGTTCTGCACACATATCTGAGTACATTTTTATCACTTTTCTCACTTGGTTCATATGAATAGATTTTTGTCAGATCATTTGCTGCAACTCCAGCCTGGTTATATTGAGCATCTGAAGCTGGTAAATTGACAGTCATCAGTCAAAAAGTCATCCAAGGAAATCTCCATATCCCCCACATTATAAAACATCATCTTTCACTACTAGACTCAAATTAATACAATTGATTCTCGATTCAGACATACCTAGGAGCTATGTTTGCACGTGTTTCTTATTCTTGTGAAGTTATCATAAGTGGATACACACTTACCGGCTTCGCAACTTTGATCTTCCATCCTAATTATTCGAATATGATGAATATTTTCTCCGAATTTTATGGTAAATCCGGTCTCAACAAATCTGTCCAAGGCTGCAAAACAATATTCACTTTCAGTACGAATGTTGATGCATGCATTGTCAGCACTAGAATCTTACTCTCTCTGTTATCAAAAGATACTTTAGCACTTGATCGTGTGATATAGGTCAAGCCGATCTTGGTAGTATTGGTGAGCTCCTGCAATCGGTTCCTCAATTTCTGCTTTGAAATACCAGGAATGTCATGTATTATCACTTTGTATGGAAAATCATCACTATCCCCCATTATTACGACTAGTAGCAAACCGCCTTGCAGACAACCGCTCCGTACAGGTCCTCCGAGGTAACAGCTATCTATTCTCCTATCGCAGACAACAATGGTTCCCTTTTTCTTCTACACGGTAGTTTCCCTATTATGATACCATCATTGCATTACTTCTTCGTTTTTGTACAATATATCGTAGCCTCAAGGCTTGAGTCGGTGGAAGCGGTTCTATGGATACGAAATACCGTTACCGAGAATGCTATTACTGAGAATGTATGTGCAATTGTGCATTGTGATTGAGTGGCTAGGCTACTGTATAGCCTACTATATAGTGGTGTAGAGATCATGAGTGCATTGAGCAGTTGTGACACACGGAATGAGAACATGGACAATGGTCATTCCCGACAAAATCCAAATTTTTAATTTGTTGTTGCAGTCAGAGATTTACTTGAGCCCTCCGTCCTTGCGACGCTGTTCATACGGTGTTACAAAATCAACCCTGGCTGATAATGCCATCGTTTAACCCTTACGAGGTGGGGCCATATTTTGCAGAATTGACCTTCACTTTTTAAATTCTCACCGTGACCCCACCAGGTCTTGAATTTGGGCCGTTCCAGTTTACAAGTGGGCGGAGTATAGCCCTCTACCGATTCCACCCTTGATCGACACCCCATGACATGTCTGAGGTTTTTTAATAAGTTTAAATAAACAAGCTTTTCCCCGAAAAAAATCTCTCTCTCTCTCAATTTTCAAGGCTGACCCTCAGGATGGCGTCAGAGAGAGGAATGTGATGCTTGAGTGCGTAGCCACTGTTGCCTGGTTTCAAACAAGCCGCCAACCATGGTTGTAAACCGCGCGGTTCGTCAGATATCGAAAAATGGAAAATACATATAAAATTTACAAATGGGCGTGTTAAGTGAGTGGTCATGAAGGTCAAGTTCATGATCAAGACTCAATCGGCCCCTACGGTCCGGTTTATGGCATAAAACAACGCGATATGCTTTCTTTTGTCATATCCAACCATTTGCAGGCATAGTAAACCTGTTTATGACTCATATGCGGACTGAATTTGCACTTGAACTTGACCTACATCTTGAAAATCACTGAAGCATGACCAAAATTTACAAATCCCCCTCAGAAAACTCTCCAGAAAACGTTTTGATGTTTGAAACGGTGAAAATTTACACATAAAACCGTACATGTCGACTTCTGATGTTCTGGCAGATTTTTCGACAATATTTCCTACTCGGAAAATATCCGGAAGTTTTAGTTGATAACCATAATTTAT
>ATSW01068146.1:0-12367 GCA_000444245.1 Botryllus schlosseri | reverse complement strand
GGGGGGGGGGGGGTGGATTAGGTAAAAATCATGCAATAGGCCAGAAATATACTATTTTGTTTCAGTTTTAGCAACTGCTCTCATCAACTCTTACCAAATAAGCCTTCATAAACAATTGAGTGTAAAGGCATACAAAAAACTACATTGTCCAAAGTTATCCCACATGCAGGGGTAACTTTGGACACGGATAATTTACAAAAATAAGGTACTTATTTATGACCATGAGGATTTTGGATTAGGTAATTCTAATCTTTGCTCCATGACCCGAAAAAATACAAAACTTGCCTCCCCTACGCCCTAGCATTTCCGAGATACAAAGCGGAATTGTTGAAAATTGTCCAAAGTTACCCCGGTTTACGGTACACAAAAGGCCATGTGCGCAAGATATAATCGCTTGCGTAATCAGTCGCATCTCCAACAGACATGTTGCGCATGACATAACCGTTAGCCTAGGCGCAATCGGATCTATAATAGGCATCCTGCGTAAGATGTCGGTTCGTTGGCCTAAACTAACTCGCCGCCGGCGTCGCAGACTTTGGCTGCTATCTACTATCGTTTAGAGACAATACCGTTAATTGTATAATGATTAGCAATCGCATCTGTAAAAGGTCTTCTCGTGCTCAAGATGCCGTGTCGCTAGCCTGAACTATCGCGCCGCCCGCCTCGCAGACTTTGGCTGCTATCTACTATCGTTTAAAGACAATCCCGCTAATTGTATAATGATTAGCGATCGCTGTGTAATGATTGTTCAAGAGTGACATCACATAACAGAATGACATCGTATACGAAATCGGAACTATTCATGTACTGAAATGCAGGGTGCGTACTATACATGGGTACAGGCTTTTTCCCAGAATTTACATGCTATTTTAGGGGTGCGTATTATACATGGGGGCGTACTATACTTGGAAAATTACGGTAGTTCATAGAAGGCTGGTTGGTATTGTTGGCTAGTTGGTATTGTTCATATGTGCGATTGATAAATGAACGGAAAATGTGTATAAAACCTTGGAAATACACTAACGGTTGATTTAATCAAGGATTAGGCCAGTGGTTCTCAAACTCGGGGCGGGAAAGCATCTGAAGGGGGTGGGCACAGAGTCGCCTGACAGAAAGGTAGTTTATGAACCTTAAATGATTCTAATTGGGTACCTAACGGATCCAACAATGGCAATAACCCTGATAATATTGCGACTTTAAATGTCATATATTATTGTTAAATGCTATATATTATATTGTGACTGATACTGACCAGTGGCCCTATAGCAGTGGTCGGGAACCTATGACTCGCCAGCCATATATGGCTATTTTGGGTATAAGAAATGGCTCTTTGCCAAATATATATTTTGTACTGAATTGATTAATATTGCAGCGACTTGTTAGCAAATTTTCATCACGGCCAAAATAATTTTTTTCGTGGCAGAATAAACATGTATTTGGGAGGTAAAGACAATGCCGTCTTCGAGTTTAGGGGCTCAGACCCCCTCTTTTCAAAATCATCAAATCTAAGTTACTGTCACGCCGACGGCCAATATAGTACTCGCTAATTCTCTGCACCCTGCTCGAAAATCTGAATTGTGCGATTCGTAAAGTAATCAAAGAGCATAGCAGACATGGCAAAGACGATTTCCAAATGCACTATGATATGAATGAACTACCGTATTGTGGATATGACATTCACAATTACAAACTCGAATTACAAACAAGGCCATAGCTATCCACGTTCTTGATTGGTAAGTATAGCTATGTGTAGCACCGGCGATATCATGCATGCGTGCGACGCAACGTTGTTACTGCCGAATACTTTGAGAATTGAGAGGTCGATATGTATTCAGATTTTCGGAATTAGTGTGACAGTCACATTCGACTAATATCAGTTATAATTTGGGCGGTTTTTTGGACATGTCTAAGAATGTCGAAATTAGGTCAATTTTAAAATTTCTAAGGTAAAAAATGTCCAAATATTGATTTTTTGGTCAAAATCTTCTGTTTTTAGGTAAAAAAATCGCCCTTGCGTTATCAATGGTGAGGCTTGGCCCGTCTGTGCCTTACTTCTTGTTTCGAGCTTCATTTTCGAAACATTGAATACCAGTTTTTACAGAGAATATATAGTGCACACGAGGAATCTCATATAGTGAGTTCGAATTAGTTCTACCATGACGTCACGAATTTTCAATTGTGACGTAACAGTTGATTGGCATGTAAGGCTCTTTGGGAGTTCAGATGAAAAAAATAGGGCCCATATGGCTCTTAGGACAAAAAAGGTTCCCGACCACTGCCATAGCCTACCAATCAGCAGATGTCTCTGAGTTAGGATTAGCTGGTGAATGCTTGTAGTTTCGTTGCTTTTATGGTCGATCTGTAAAGCATCTGTGTGGAGTGCTCAAAAAGACACAAAGTTATGAAGAAATAATATATTTTCTTACAAGTTCATGATATATGCCATTTTATATTGTGTCTTTTGCATTTACTAAGCAAGAATTTAAATCGAAGTGGCTCCTACGACAATACTCATACTCAATTAAGATACATTTTGTAGAATGCCACTCAAGAAGGCTCATTTTACGGCAGCCCAAAAGTTATCAATTGAATGAATGATACCCTTGCCGAGCACCTACGATCCCAGGAGAAAAACTGTTTGTCTCATCTAAAAGTGATGAGTTTGAATGGCGTGAGGCGCGCTCAGGGGCGTATTTAGCCGAAAAAAACGGGGGTACCTTTAGAATATAGCTAGGTGATTTTTAAAGGAGAGGGTGTTCCTAGTTCTAACCCATTGATCAGGTTAAATGTATGCACAAAGGCAGATATTACCACCGTCAGATAATCTTACTCATGTTTGTGACTTCTTCATTCACATATACAAAACCAAGTACAACTAAACATAACATTGTAACCCGTAAGTGAAGATAACAGCAGAAAGAGAGACAGTGAGGTATCTTGACCTTAATTACAAAAGAGAGGATGTTATCACGAAATTGCGGGCAGATCATATTACAGCACAGCGGGAGATCTCTCCATTTTGCGCTCAAATACGAACACTCGAACAGTGAAGATACGCAAATGAATTATAGCCTGTTTTTGTCTATATCAGTGGTTCCCAAACTTTTGCGGTGTGAGGGCCAAATTTAGAATTTCAGAGTACGGTCGGCGCCGCACAAATACTACGGCTATGAAACGGACCCAAACAGTGACCATGGCTATTTCGTGGTTTTATTGCCCTGGCGAGATTTCAAAACTGTACACTGTTTACCGCTACTTATCTGCTGCATTTGGTGTCCGTTGAGTGAATCAGCTTTTCTCGCCTAAATGCACGAAGCGAGAAATTTCTTTAGAATTCTTTGGAATTCTTTGAATCGGTCAATATGATCAGGAATGCTATCAATTTTATTCTGTCTCTGTTCACGTAATCTGATTTACCGGTATAAGAGCTGAGTGAGATGTGTTTGAAAAGGTGTAGGCCCCCTCAATAGTAAATAAACATCTCTGGGGGTATACCCGTTGGCAGGAACGTAGCAGCACTTCGTCAGGACCCTGAGCTCTCAGAGGGCGATGAACTGACCCCGCATCACGTTGTTTGCTTTTGCCACGAAATTAAAGTTGTACTGTTCAGTGAGACAGCGCGGGGCGCGAATATTTTGATAATTCATGTTAAAATCTATGAACAAGATCGGGAATTGCATGGTTGTCCTCTCTGCCCACGTAATCAGATTTACCGGTAGAGCTGAGTGAGAGGTGTCTTTGAAACTGCAGACCCCGTAAAATTAAACATCCTCGGGCGGGCGGACCCCTAGGCATTACTTCTTTACATGATGTTATTTCGTGACCTCCCGTCTGCTATATTTAAAAATGTGGAATTGCCCAAACCTACTAAACTGAAAGATCACACGATTTCAGATTGGTATTTCTTCACTGGCATATAATTTCTTTCCTGCGGGATGGTATTTGTCTTGTGAGGTTCAGATTGCCAAGACAAGAACATTCGGCGCCAGTCATTTAGGCGCCTATATGGACAATTAAACCTATATGTACTTTGTATGTAAAAGCAGTCCTTCACGGCCAAGGCTTTCTCGCTGCTGATCGTTCTGACACACTTCTTGGAGTCACATGTCTTGGTGCGTATAGGTGCGGTCATGGCCAACGCTGATATGCCCCTTTCTTTGAATCTTGCATATTTTTTCTTTGGGAACAGTACCCAACACAGGCGCCATGACACATTCATGGGGTGACGGCCACCCCATGCAAAATCCTTAAACTCCCGCGGTCTGTCAATTAGCGAGTCTGTGATATCACGTAAATGCCAACTATTTACCATTTACCAATAAGCGCGGGAATGATTTAATACGCAGCTTCGCCGGCGACGGTTGTAAATTGTAATCCGTGATTACTAATCATACAATCGAAGTAGCCTCGTTTACGACGTCGTTTTCGACATGTTTGCGGCGAGAAAAAACATCTTGTCTCTCAACCATACAGGCAAATTCACTTTTAGTTAAATTGCATTTGCGCCCATATTCGTTTACAAAATAATTCTTGAGTTATTTCCGTGATAGTCTCTTTAATTGGAGGCTTGGAGCGCGAAATAGGACAGTGTATTTTGTGTACGCCTGCAAACTGAAAGTCATTCCTGCGCAAAGGGCGCATATTCATTACTCTAACAAGGCTTTGTCAACTTTTATTGAAAAATGCAATAATGCAGCTCAAATGTCGATACAATGAGTAAACATTTGTCGCGATGTCAGACTCGGAACCCCATTGTGCTGTACGCAAGTTGAGGAATTCTGAGACGTGCGCTTTCTCGTTTGCTATCATCTGTAGTCTAGTAATTCTTGTCTGCTTTATATACTCGTATTCGCTCGGTGTCACTTGTCAGTGTTTGATTTGTTATTAATACTACGCATTGTGCAGTGCACGGCGTCGAATTACGTTGTAAAATATTGATGCAACACGAGATTTTCGGTGGTGCAAATTCTGAATTTATTCAATTAGTTTGTGCGCATCCATATCGCGGATCGAATTTCAAACCTTTGGGATTTGTATTTCTATTGATAAGATCGCGGCATGCACCAATATTGCTCTTGCCGCAATAACACGTGGATAATAATAGCGCACCATTTTACGATCAAATTCGACTGGTTGATCGGGGCCTACGTTTTATCGATGCTGCGTACTGCAAATTAGCGAGAATAATTCGTATGCGAATAAGTCATCGACAGGTCATGTGCACTATCGTAGGTGGTTTGATTTAGCGCGTCCGCATGCAGGGCGCAGGCCTGCTGCCGTCCGCAGAAACACGTTCGCCGAACAGTAACAATCTCTGAGTGTAATATTGTTTGGGTTTATGTATCTTTTGAATAAAACTTATGCCCACGTCTAAACTAGTTGTGCTCGTTGCCATTGTCAAATCTGGTTATTTAGATATGACTAGCGCACCCTGTAATTGTAATTATTGTGGGTTTGCGGCATGTCTGCATTTTCGTTATCAGCGCAACCTTGCCGACGGATCGGACAGTTCGATAAAATTGATCACCACTATGTATTTCGCACAGCGTACTCATACTGATTTCAGCCAACTTACGATCTTTATTAGATGTACAAATTGGACCTCATAGATATCATCGCGCGCTCCGAGTAACACCATCTCTTATCGCGAGTTGACGACCAAATATACGTTAACTTTCTACAAATTCAAGTGCATTATTTGCATCGATGAGGACCGCAATCCGCGTATGAAATATTTTGTGAACCATATTTATGATAAATATTCTTGGAGCGCAAAGTTGAACAGTGTTTTATCGTGTGTGCCTGCTAGTTGGAATTTATTCCAGTGCCCATGATATTATTCCAATTATGCTTTGCGAACATAAATCGGGAAATGCAGTAATGCAGTAAAAAATCGATGTTTTATTCAGCAACCAATTGTCGCGATGCGAGGTACCCAATACTAAGTAAAAACACATTGTGTTTGCGGTACGGGATAATTACTGATTGGCCGCACGCGTTTGTAATCATCACTCTTGTCTGTCTTTCGTGTTCCAGAATTGTCGCGCCGTGTTACTACTTACTGTGCTCAGTCCAGCCATGAATGCTGATGGAGAACTCGGCAATCAATGACCTAATTCCGCAATCATCTCAGCGGCAGATCGCGTCTCATTATATTGTGCGATATGCGTGCACAGACGAATCTCGCTAATTGATCGCGGCCCCGCGTAACACTCATAATAATTGTTGAATCGCAACTGAATATTAGCATCAGAATTGTAATTTCAAAAGGACGGGGTTTTGCATTTCAAAAGGAGGGGGTTTCGACACCCCCTGGCTGCGCGCCTGCCTCCACCCCATGCACAAATAAAAGTCGGCGCCTATGGTACCCAATAATCAAAACATGTGGCGAATCGAAATCGCGACTAGCGCGAAAAATGTTTGAAAAAGTTGCATAAATTTTTAAAAAATACTCCATCACTTATGCTAATTCACGAAATAATTTTGGGCCCCCTTCGATCTCAGCCCCCCTCAATTATGGGGTTTGGGGTGCAGCAGTTACGGCCCTTACTATAGGACTACCAATTATGCTGCTTTTAGCCGGCAATGCAGTATGCATCTCTGAGTATTCAACCGTGAGTCACGTGCTGCACATCTAGTTACCATAGGGTTACCATACGTCCTCTTTTAAGATGATTTGTCCTCGGAGGACGCCCAAATGTCTTCTTTATTGAGATTTTGAGGATTTTGGTTACATATAGGGCCAAATTCGACTGATATACATTAAGTCAGCACTGTAGGAACACTACGGCGGCTATTTTGGGAGCTGGACCGGAAAGGTGACCTTTTTGTTCCGTCAACCACCTGTTAATGTGAAAGAAAAACTGTATTTTCCGGGAGTTGAGCCTCTTTTTCATTTTTCGTCAAGCGACCACGAAGTGAGGAAAATTTACCATTTTTTTCGGATTTTCCTCCGGTTTTGAAAGTTATCAATGCCCATTTATATCTATAGCTACTACTCGTTCAACTGGAAACTTAGGGCACATTGCATTGAAACAGCAGTGACGTAACGTTAGCAATCTATACTCACAACTTTCCTGCAATTCTATAATTAAAAACTACAGACGCCAAGCCAAGCAAGTGTATTTTACAAATATAAATGTTATTTTGTGTCATAAATCGATTTCCTAATATATTTTTGGGACCGCGCTTGTGAATCACTTGTCTATATCGATTGTTCAGCCTGTTTTTGCACAAGCACATGATCTGGATTAATTTTGTTCTAAATCAATATGATATCTACTGTCTGCCAAGATAGTGTAGTATTTTTGGTGTTTGGAGATGGTGAAGACCAATTAACGCTTGAGCTTGTGGATTGGTTGGATATTTCTTTGTTAATAAATTGAAAATTGTGGCCATTGCATTCTAGGTCGTGATGACTACAAGCCAAACATGTGAACAACCCTTGTTGAATTGTTGTTACTGTAAGCTGGTAATTTTCGATCGCTAAGCATATTGACTATTGGTCGGCAGTCATTTATTTTGTCTTTAGTGATTCCGCAATATTGCTGTCTGTCAATATATAGGCCTACATATTATAGATAAGGTACATATCTTGAGCATTTTACTTTTCTTCTGTTCATTTTTAAGACAAAGTTCTGTGAAAGTGAGATGTTGGATTTTGTAATTTTTCAAACTTAACCGCTTTTTTCTTTGTGTTTCAGACTGGATTGCTATAAAAGGATTCTAATACGTTGTGATAGCTCATTCAAAGCTATTGTTGAATATTTGTTTTCAATCACGAAACGGTTGATGTGTGTACTCGAAGAAGTAGTTCTAGGATAATCCAGAATAATGGCAAGGGATGTGTGTTGGATCTGTGGAAAGAACTTCCATTATCATGACAGATTGAAAAGTCACCTGCAATTACACCTTGAAGAAAGAAATAATGAATGTGAGATCTGTGGAAAAGCATTTACCCGGCTTGGTGACTTTAAAAGACATGAAAATACACATACTGGAGTAGAAAACTACGAGTGTGAGGTCTGTGGAAAAGCGTTCACCCTGCTTGGTGACTTTAAAAGACATGAAAATACACATACTGGAGGAGTAAAAAACTATGAGTGTGAGATCTGTGGAAAAGCGTTTACCCGGCTTGGTGACTTTCGGAGACATGAAAATACACATACTGGAGTAAAATGCTATGAGTGTCAGATCTGTGGAAAAGGGTTTAACCGGCTTGGTGACTTGAAATCACATGGAAATACACATACCGGAGTCAGAAACTATTCATGTCAGATTTGCGGAAAAGCGTTTACCCAGTTTTATTATCTGAAAAGACATAGATATATACATACCGGAGTTAAAAACTATGCATGTCAGATCTGCGGCAAAGCGTTCATGCGGCTTGGTGACTTGAAATCACATGGAAATACACATATCGGAGTCAAAAACTATGCATGTCAGATCTGTGGAATAGCCTTAACTAGCCTTGGTGACATGAAAAGGCATGAAAATACACATACCGGAGTCAGAAACTATGAATGTCAGATCTGCGAAAAAGCATTTATCCGGCTTAGTCACTTGAAAATGCATGGTGTTACGCATACCAGAGTCAAAAACTATGCTTGTCAGATCTGCGGAAAAGCTTTTGCTCTGAATGGTTACTTGAAAGCACATGAGAATACACACACTAGACTTAAAAGTTATGAGTGTCAGATATGCAGAAAAACTTTTAATCAGCCTAATTACTTGAAAAGACATGGACATATACATACCAGAGTCAAAAACTGTGCATGTCAGATCTGTGGAAAATCGTTTACCTGGCCTAATGAATTGGAAAAGCATGTATTTAAACATACTGGGGTCAAAAATCATGCATGTCAGGTCTGCGGGAAAGTGTTTGCTCAGCTGGGTGAGTTGAAAAGGCATGGACATACACATACCAGAGTCAAAAATTATGCGTGTGAGATTTGTGGAAAAGCTTTTGCTCTTATCAGACACTTGAAAGCACATGAACTTACACATACCGGAATCAAAAAGTACGACTGTCCGATATGTGGAAAATTGTTTGTGCGACTAAGTAACTTGAACACACATGGAAATATTCATACTGGAGTCAAAAACGTTAGGTGTGAGATATGTGGAAAAGCTTTTAGTGAGCTTAGTAGCTTGAAAATACATGAGAATACGCATACTGGACATAAAAACCATGAGTGTCAGATCTGTGGAAAAGCATTTACTGGGCTTGGTGACTTGAAAATACATGGATATACACATACTGGAGTCAAAAACTATCTATGTCAAATCTGCGGAAAAGCGTTCAGGCTGCCAGGCCACTTGAAAACACATGTTCCCACACATACCGGAGTCAAGCAATATGAATGTCAGATCTGCGGAAAAGCGTTTACCCGACTTGGTGTCTTGAAAGTACATGGAAATGCACATGCTGGAGGTAAAAACTATGAGTGTCAGGTCTGCGGTAAAGCGTTTACCCTACTTGGTAACTTGAAAAGACATGCAAATATACATACTGGAGTCAAAAGCTATCGATGTGAAATCTGCGGAAAAGCGTTTAGCCAACTTGGTGACTTGAAAGCACATGGAAATACACATACTGGGCTTAAAAACTATGAGTGTCAGATCTGCGGAAAAGCATTTACACTGCTCGGTAGCTTAAAAAAACATGCAAATATACATACTGGAGGCAAAGAATATGCATGTCAGATCTGTGGATAATGGTTTAGCCGGCTTGGTCAGTTGAAAACACATGGAAGTACACATGATACAGTGAAAAACTGAGTGTCAGGCCAGTAGAATAGCGTTTACCTGGCTCAGTCACTTGAAAAGACATAGGAATACACATAGCGGAGTCGGAACCTACGAGTGCTAGATCCATGGAAAAGCATGTATTTACAATGCAACAGTGTTAATTTGAAAACATGCGAGTATATTCATGCCAGAGGTAACAAGTACTGTGTGTCTGTGATGTCTCTGGAAAGTCATTATAGTGAACAGCTAGTTTGCTTCACCACCTGACGCATCCCATGTAGTGGACTGTTTGAATCATAAAGGATCGGTAACATTTTATATTGAATAAATTGTCAGCCATAGAACTGTTTCATACATTCGTACTAAATGGTTGGAAACGTTCATGTTTTCAATCTAATGAACCGTTTTGTCATTCAGGTGTGGAATGTTACTGTTGATACACAAATTTAGCACAACTTTAAAATGAGCAAACGAATAGATGATAATCATTATGATAATTTTTAACACAATACAATAATATGGATGGAAATGCCATTAAGGATAACATGCTGTTTCCAAGGAGCCGTTGATTTACTCTGCCAACACATTAATCTGATTTATTATTACAATAGAATCTCTACTACGTATATAGCATAGATGTATGTGTATGTGTAGCAACTTTTTGGGGTGCATCATTTCCAGGCTCATATTGAAGAAATGTTCGCATGCCTTTGTCATCGTGTCACTTAACCTCTCCCACGTCTCTATTTATTGCTGTCACAGTTTTCCCAACTCATTCTTTTCTCACTCATTTTTACTCACTTGTTTCATTATGTAAATGAGAGTATCTCTCCTGTTGTTTTCACATATAAATTGAAACGTATGCTCACTAACTGAAGAATTTGGTTTGCATTGCACCAATCAGCTTCAATAGAACACTTACGGAATGGTGAATTGCGCTGGGTTTGTTATTCAGAAGCAGTTTCATGTGGTGTGGATGTTTGAATTTTTGTATTACAGTGTTGATGATCCAATGCAATAATTTATTACACAAACATTTTCAACTGCGAATACATTATCCATTGCCACATTCTCTGGTAACTAGCAGTCTGTGCATATCAGTTTCAATTTCGTTTCAAGTTGTAGTGTTGTTGGTATCTTGTAAATATGTGCTTGTTTCTGCCATCCATTTCACGGAGCTTGTTGAGATTTTCACTCCTACATGACATCCCGTTTTGTTCAGATTAGTAGTTAATCATAGCGCTACAATTGGAAACTTCTCATAGTCTAATATTGCATTCTTCCAGCTTTTCGCTGGCAATATCTCCTAATTGCAGCAGTATGCAGCTTCCTTACAAAGACGACCTGAGGTGGAGAGGATCCACGTTTGATTTGTGAAAGACGCGATAACAATGACAAGTTATCCTTATGCATATGCACATTTGGTGGATAGATACTAGGACATATCCTGTCGGTAAAGCAGTTGTATTAACATAAATGAATTTCAACTTGGAGCTTTCCAGACAAGATTTACGGTTTCCATAAGAAACCCCTCACGATCAATAGAAATTTGTTCACAGTGTGCAACTCAATGATGGCAACTCTGCTTCATTTAATAGGCCAATAGCCAAAAACAGAGGTTGCGAAAATGTAGCCTGATCAGGGATCATGAATATGCACACATTTTTGTAACATGTGTGTTTCGGTCCAAAGAGAGATATTGCGAGAGACAGTGAAGTGCGACTTTCTAAGGTTAAAACACGATATAACGTTAACATCTTCCAGCTCTATCATGATAAGTTTCTGCCAAAATCATCGGCATTCGTTACCGTAATTTTCCATGTATAATGCGCAAAATTTTACTTACTTATAAATGGGTACAGCAAGCCTTGAAAAAAAATCCCTCGATCAAAAACCTGAAATCACACATTTCTTCATGTTTGTTTAAATCGCGCATCACCTCTAGCCATTGGGCCCGTAATTCGTATTATAGAGTGTAACGCACTGCCTAATAGAGAAGTGTGTTGCCAATTAACGAATAGCGCCTTTATAATTAACGAGAGTCGTCTGCAAAGCACGCGATCTCTTGCTGAGTTGGTTTGTCGTTTGTACGCGAGCGAAATTAGGTCGCTGATTGCTACAAGCGTGCGCGGCAATCCTTGTTGATTCATCGCGTTAATGACAGGCCTTAACAATCGCATACACAAGAGGCCAGGCGCCTGATATAATCGCTTGCGTAATCAGTCGCATCTCCAAAAGGACTGGTGCGCCCGACATAACCGTTGGCCTGAGCAATAGCATATGTAATTGTAATAGGCCACATGCACAAGATGTCGTGTGTCGCTAGCGTGAGCTATCGCGACTCCGATCTCACAGGCTTTGGCTACTATCTACTCTTGTTTAGAGACAATGCACTTATTGTATTATGATTAGCGATCATCATGTCATGATTGTTCGACAGTGACATCGCAAAACAGAACAACATCGAATACTAAACCGCAACTGTTCATGTACTAATGTACTGCGAATGCATGGTGCGTACTATACACGGGAACGGGCTTTTTCCCAGAATGTGCACGTCATTTTAAGGGTGCGTATTATACACTGGGGCGCACTATATTCGGAAAATTACGGTAAT
>ATSW01068139.1:0-10080 GCA_000444245.1 Botryllus schlosseri | reverse complement strand
CCGACTCAGCTGGTGACCAGAGGTGCTCAGTAAGGAAGTAGGCTACTACTACTTTTCCAAGTACTCGAGTTTTTACTGTGTGCCAATGATGACTGCTTTGACCATCTCTGTTAGTCACTGAACAGATTGACTATTGTGCCTGGTCACCATATGTGATCAGTGGAAAAGTACTCTTAGTTTACAAAGTTCTCGAGCACGTTTTTGCCGCACTACTGGTTATGGTTTGGACTCCTACTTGCCAGTTTTCCTTTTTTTCCCAAAAGTAGGCCGAAAATACATTTTTACTCGCCTGAAAACCGCTACTGGTACTGGAGTAGAAATATACTACATTACTTCTACTCGTGTGCCAAGGATCACTGTTGCGTCTCCTTTCACCACCTCTGCTGGTCACCATGGTCCAGGATTGTAAAGACTCAAGTTATGACTCAACTCGAGTCACGATTTTCTGATGACTCGAGTTATCTTCTCAAAATGTGGAAATGACTCAACTCGAGTCAATCAATGTACAATGTACACCAACTTAAACTCTGTCAAGAAAAGGAGTTCGTGTACCACCTGAAAGTAGTACATTGAACGCTCTCTCGTTTGAAATTCCATGCTGGTGATGTCATATTTTCTGATACGATTGTTGATTTACAATGTTCTTTCCAATCCTCTACTAGTTGCTGACGATTACCCCTGACGAGTGCCATCCAAAAAATTTGGGTTTATTTCAATATGACTATACTATTCAATTGTATATTATAAATGCGAACCATTCGATTACACCAAACAGAGTTATAAAAAGTGTGTTTAACAAAATTTACTGGAAACTGAGCAGTCAACACAATGACTTGGACTCGAATCATAATACCATGACTCGGACTCCACCCTCTGCTCAATTACTTGGACTCGGACTTGACTCGAGTCAAAACTATAAAAGTGAGATTGACTTGTGACTTGGTTACAACCCTGCCATGGTCCCATTGACTGCTTGTTCTACAACCCTGCCATGGTCCCATTGACTGCTTGTTCAACGACATGCGTCTTGCTGTTGTTGCAATGAATCCTATTCAAATTGCAGGATTCTTGTGATGTCTTCAATTGTGGCAAATTTTCACTGTTTAGCCGTGGCGCAATTGCATGACTCAAACTGCATGTTTTCTTCAATTGATGTTGTGCAAATGCACCAAGTCTTCTGTCATCCAGTTCCGTTACTATCATGTCGTTGACTTCACTTGCAGCAAATTGAATTTTGTTCATTACCTACCGTATACTTCAATCCCATAAGTCTAATCGAGGTTCCGGATGTATCTTATTTTGTTGTGACAATGAACAAGTATTCTTCAAATATATGTGTGCTATTTATTCATTATCATCATGTAACAATTTGAAAGTAGGCCGATTCTTCAGATATTTGTGTAATACCTCTTCCTAGTCAAATATATTATTTGGAACTGCTTTATTATGTCACGTTGCTTGTTTGTAGTTGGCCTACAAGAACTGGAAATTTATTGTTTTTTTAATTTTGATATCTATAAGCATAATATAATGATCTACGTGGAATTACAAATCAAATGTTGCTGCAAATAGTTCGTAGGTAGGCCTACGCGAAATGTAATTTGTCTTTTTAAAATCTCGCTTTAATCATAATAAAATGATATATATTAATTTGCGGGGAATTGTGTAAGTACAGTTGCGGAATTGGCTGATTTATAGGAATTCTTCACAGATCATATGTTGGTCTTTTAGGCTTATGGAAGCACAGTCGACTGTCGGCTGTCAAAATTCCTTTATTCACGCCAAAATTCTAGGGGTTGTGTCCACAATGAATGACATGAAATTAGCCCTTGAACGAGTGGCATGCTCTAATTTGAATTATTTCATATTGAACGTTTTTAAATGAATAAGGGAGATTTCTTAGAGGGCGATCACACGACGCAGATACATCATATCATTCGAGAAAGTTTGACACAGGAACTTTGCCATTAAGTAGGATAACCTCATTTATAATTCCACAAATCGCGGACTACATAATAGAACACCAGATTTGATATAGGAAAATTGTATTCTATGCAACGAAATGTCAGACGGAAACACTTCTAAACCCGGGTTTCACACCTACAGAAATCGAAAAATTTGTTCTATATGCATTGCAATAAAGACAGATCCGGTGCTCAGATTGGTTTTATAAGTGACTAGCGATAAAACAAGTTCTTGAGTACACGTATTCGGAACTCCTCTTTTGCGACTTTCAATCAATCAATCAATCAATGAAAAGCACTCCAAGCTTCATTTACAGCATAAATTATTTACAGGATTTCTATGGACTCTCAAGGTAAAATGGAGTCCAATAACTTTACGGACAAATGAAATATTGGACTCTTTGATAACCCGATAATAGAAAACCACATTTGATACAGAAAAAAACAACGGCACTGCTCTACAACGTGAAAGATATCTATACCAAAATCATTAAACTGACCGACTGTCAAACGATATCATTGGACAGTTAATCGGCAAAATCGAAACATGAAGATCGTTCATTCGCATTACCCTGATCAATTATCATACATCAACAACATATACGGTACAGTGGTTATGTAATTTAGAGGATAGAGGTATCTGTTATAGTTACAAAATGCACCATCCTGGTATTGTCTATGGTATGGTATAGTTTTTACATAGGGCTCTAACACGTGCTTATAATAGTAGTGGTTGGTTATATATATATATATCGGTAGAGACAACTTTGATTATTTGTCTATAAAATTTATAGGTACACAATATCGGCAGATCATGATAGGATAAATGCAAATCAAAAATCTCCGAATGCACAAGTAACTTGTTACAGATATTCAGGGACTGATCATTTTGGAGCAGTTTAATAAATACCAGAACAAAAACACTCCATGGCAAGTTTCAAGGTCATAATATGATGTAATCAGCATACTGGTTGTGAAAATGTTCTACGCCAACAAAAGGTCTTGTTACTCTGTGCAGAGAAAACTGATATCGTACTATGCACTCATCAATCAGGATTGAATAGCAAAATCAAGATTATTCAGAGTAATTCACAAAAAGCAGTAACACGACCATATCTGGCATGACTTCACATGTCATTTATCGCAGTGTTAAAACAAACAATCAAATAGTGATCTAAGATCACAATTCAGAGACAATATAAAGTTTTATTCACTATAAAAGTGCAATTAGCATTCAACAAATATATATCTATAGCCATATATATATATACAGTTATACATAGACTGAAGATGGGACAGTATCATGAAAACAGGCAAATCACTTGTGCAAAATCGCTACCTATAAATATGAATGTCTATGGACAGTTAGACACACCTTTAATGAGGAGTTAGTAGGCTAGTCAGTCAGGACAGATCACATAATTTGCTTGGGTACCCTTCTATATCTGAAGCCATAATACGGATTTGCGCGATAGACCAGAGAAACGCAGAAATGATGGTGCAATGTAATATTAGGCTTGAAACGCATCTTACAGTACACTCACGTAAAATCTGCAGTCTTTCAGTTTCAGCAGTTTTGGACCACTAGATCATTCTCGTTATTAACCAATTAGAACAAAATGCCAGTAATCAATTCTAATGTGACTTGTGAAATGTTTTGTAAATCTAATTTTTGGTTTCTAGAAATGCTATACAGGAGAACTATGTAGGCGACACTCGAGCCAAGTTCATTGTACAAACATTTGTCATTCTCAATTTTAATTTTAATCGAATTTTGAAAAGACGAAAATGTTCCAGTTGTCCAGAATCATACAATGTGAAAAAAGAGACGGTTTCTGCAAATTACTAGACTTGCTCGGTCTAGGGGTGCACAGTTCGGACCATCCTCAAAAAATCCTTCAAGACATAAGAGTAATGCAGAATTAGTAGTAGATGAGAAAGCGAGTAATTCTTCAAAGTAGATCAGACTTGGACAACCATTTTCTTGTGCACGTCCAAAGTGTCAACTACTGCACAAAACTCCTTGAAAGAGATCTTACCATCGCCGTCCTTGTCTGCATACAGGATGGTTTTGTCCACGATTTGTTGTATCTGAACATCTTTCAAGTTATTTCCCACCATCATTTTCAGGACCGTGTATAATTCCCCGTTTGAGATAAAACCGTCTCCGTCCATATCGTAGATTTTGAACGCGAAATTCAGCTTTGACGTTTTGTCTCCTTTCACGCTAAATTGAGAGACGCCTTCGATGAATTCTCGGAAATCCACTTCTCCGTTTCTGTCTTGGTCGAATATGTCCACCACCCGCTGTACTAGCGGATTTTCTTGCAATTCAGGAAGAGTCATGAATTCTTCCACGCTGAGAGCCCCGTTGCTGTCGAGGTCCAATTTACGGAATCGTTTCCCAAGCCTCGCGATTTCGTCCGGGTCAAAGTTTGAGCATAAGCTCATGGGCAAAGATAATTCGTTCCCCATTTATTATTCTGTCTATTATCACGGAATGAGAACGATAGGAAAAGATAATGTTGATGGTTATAACGACTCGCTATTCGTTCCTCAGATACGTCATTGCCTTACACTAAGCAAGTGTTTCTCAATCGTTTTCACCTCGAGGCACCCGTGGAAAGGGAAAAATTGTTTGTGGCACCCTAGCTAGTAGCCTACCTTGAGTAGCCGTAATATGAGACGCTGATAACTAAAAAAAGGTGGTAAATCCACGTCACATCACTGTTCAGCCCAGATTGCTATGGCGGTGACTAAAAATAGGTTATCACTTTTGCGCCCAAGCTTCAATAGGCTAACTGTCTGATTGACGCCCCGCTCCATTTAGTCATCAGATTTTAAAACCTTGCACTCCAATGCCAGAGTGCTGCAAACGATTACCAGTGAACCCAGCCTTACAAACTCGGCCCCCAACCCTAATATCCCACCTCCGGCAACCCTAATATCCCACCTCCGGCAACCCTAATATCCCCCCTCCCCCAACCCTAATATCCCACCTCCGGCAACCCTAATCTCCCACCTCCGGCAACCCTAACATCCCATCTCCACCAATCCAATATCCTACCTCCACCAACCCTGATATCCCAGCTTTATTACAAAATTTCCCGAGGGCCGAGTTTGTAAGGCTGGGTTCACCTCACCGGCAACCCTGCAAACTATCCATGCCTTTCCGCAAGTGCACCGAGGCCAAAAAGATTGAGAGCCAATGCACTAGGCCCATCAACAGGGTAGCCATCGATAATCGATATACATAAAAACTAGCCAGGACAGAAAGAAACGTAGTATACCATATGGATTTTTAACTGATTACTGAAAGGTCATCACTAGGGCGATTTTTTCGACATGCCAAAAAAAGTCAAAATTAGGTAAAAATCGTAGCGTTAGGACAAAAATGTCAAAACTGTTTACAAGGTTAGAACTTTTTTGCAGCCTGCATTTCGTTTGTATCTTAGATTTTGCACCGTCAATGAACTTGTCATTTGACATTTTACAGCTTGTAGCCTATACTTGATGGTGGGCCTACCGTTTTAGACGGCCCATCATCTGCTCATTGTGAATCATATATAAACATTCAAATGAAACAAATATAGACTTACCATACGTCCTCTTTTAAGAGGATTTGCCCTCTTTTTTGACTTTTTAAAAGTGTCCTCGGACTCGGAGGACGCCCTTGTGTCCTCTTTTTTGAGATTTTGTCCTCTTTTTTAAAAATTTAGGTCAGATTTAGACGAAATTGCGAGTGATATGCCGCAAATTACCGTAGAAGTGAAGCTCCAGCGGGTATTTCGGAGGGAAAAGCGGTGATTTTAGCTCTGAGCGAAAAGAAGACCTTTTTTTTTTTTTTTCAGTCATCCACCTGGCAATGTGGAGAGAAAAACGTTATATTGAGCTCTGAGCGGAAGTGATGACCTTTTTTTTTTTTAGTCAACCGATCACGAAGTGGGAAAAATCTACCGGTTTTTGAGAATTCTTCTCCAGTTTTGCATGTCTGAAATTTCAGAAAAAGCGTCCTCTTTTTACATTTCCAAAATATGGTAAGCCTACAAATAGGTAGACATGGTGCTATGCTCAACGTACTGTCAGCCAACAACTGCTGCTGTTGAACATTCTTTCTCCATGCTTGGCAAGCTAAGGACAGACACTTCCTACCCGAGAATATAGGAAAGTATCCTTCGTCGTACTACAAAAAACTTTGAATTATTTCTACCATAATGCGTAATGTACCTACTGGAATTCTTCAAAGGGCAAGATTTCGTTAAAATAAAGTATTTTCACGCGAGGCAAAAAGTTTTTTTCAGGCGATCTAGTTCGTAAGGACAGTCATCTCCAACCAGAAACGAAGATGAGTAGTACATGGCAAAAAAATCGCCCTAGTCATTAGGTTTGGGTTTTTTGGTTAATTAGGGTTCAGGCACTTCTAAGTACTTCTTCCTAACAGCACAGGTTAAAAGGATAACACCGGAGACCGCAATGACACCACTACGGAGTGTTGCCAACTTCGGATGGACTAGAATCTAGATTAGCTAAATAGCAGAGATGAGCGGATTTAGAATTTCTATGTCCTGATCCAATCCAAATCCGAAGCTGCAAATCCTAATCCAAATCTTAATCCAGAACCCATGTATATCAATCAATCAATCAATCAGGTTTAATAATATTTTCATCGTTTCAAAAACATCACAAGACTGCGATACAATGAAAATAGAGGAAGGTGTCGAAACAACTTGGAGTAGCAATTAAGATCAGACACCCACTTTAGCCTAGGCCAGTGGTTCCCTACCTTTTTCGACTCATCGCCTCCTTTTGAAGCTCAACACCGATCATCGCTCCCCAAATATTGGGAACCGAAAAACAGCACTTCGTCAGCCCCCCCCCGAAAAAAAAACCGTTGGTCTGGCCCCATAGGGTGATAAACCAAACCCCAGACCCCCCTCAGCCAGTGGGGTTTTTGTCGCTACACATCAGCTAACCCTATTTCATGTACTGTTTGGTGAGTCACCGTACTTCGCCTAAACGCGCGAATCGCGACAAATTCGTATAATTCATGTTTGAATCGGTTAATATGGCCGATATGGAATGTTGAGAAAGGTGCCCTACGTAGGACCCCTAAATAATAATTGAAAATCTTCGGGCGAAATCGTTATTATATTGACTTCTTTACATGATGCTATTTCGTGACCTCCTATATCTGCTTTGTCAGAAGATATGGAAATCGTCAAAACGTACCAAACTAAAAGACGCCCATGATTTCGTATTGGTATTTCTTTGGTGTCAAATAACTTTTCCTTGCGGGATGGCATTTGTCCCGTGGGGTTTAGGTCGACAGGACAGGAACATTCGACGCCAGCCATCGAGGCGCCTATGGACATTGGACAATTAAACATATATGTATATATATATATCGAAGTTTTCGGTCAGCACAAGAGCTTTCCTTTTCGGCCAAGGTCTTCTCGCTGCTGATCGTTCTGACACACCACGGAGTCGCAAGTTACATGGCCTCTAACTTCATATGTCTTGGTGCGTCGTGGCGTAGTAATGGCCGGCGCCGAAGTCTCCCATTTCAATAAATCACGCGTATTTTTGTTGGGTGACGGGGACCCCAACATCAAGATACATGAAAATAATAAATGGCGCGCAGCGCGAATTTTTTTTGAAAAAGTCGCATGAATTTCTAAAAATTACTCTATCATTCATGTTAATTCACGAAATATTTTTGGGCTTCTTTCGATTTCGGGCCCCCACCCCCAATTGGGGGGTTTGGGGTGCGGCAGTTACGGTCCCGACTCCAATATAGCCGTTTTGACACACCATCGCCCCCCTATCGCCCCCTTCGTTATTATCGCCCACGTTGGGAACCACTGGCCTAGGCGAGGTAAATAAGAGGCATACACATGCACACTGAATGAAAAGTATAATGCCGAGAATATAAGAATATATTCAAATCCATGTCCGATCCTAATCCGGTTCCAACTTGAAATTCGTAAAAAATGCTAAGGTATGCAAGGTAGGCCGTAGGAATTGGAAATTTTTCTTTCACAACCAACAATTCTCTTGATTTAAGATAACTTAGCATAGGGCTGCACCTCTTATGTTCATTGGCACCGAGTGTACCATGATGTAATGTACCATAAGTAGGCTACATTACAGAGATGAGCATGAGCATGGATTAGGATTAGGTTTAAAAAAAAACAGGATTTGTGAAATTTTGTCGGATTTGGATTAGACATTTTTTTAGAACGGATTAGGATTTGGATTGGATTTACATATTTTCTGGGAGATTGAAATGTCGTGTGGCGAATGGCGACAAACTTTATTCAGATCATTTATTAATGTACTTATGGTTACCAAGTTATCTTGAATCAAGTGAATCGTTGGTTGTGAAAGAAAATTTTCGAATCCCTCCGTTGCATAAATTAGTATTTTTTCTGAATTTCCAGTTGGAATTGGATTAGGATTGGACATGGATTTGAATATAAAAAAGTTATGGAATAGGATTTGGATTTGGATTTGAAGGTTCGGATTTGGATTGGATTAGGACATGGAAATTTCAAATCCGCTCATCTCTGCTACATTAATAACTGATCTGAATAAACTTTGTCGCCATTCGCTAATTACCGACATATCAATCTCGGTAAATCCAATCCAAATCCTAATCCGTTCAGAGAAAAAATTGAAATCCTAATCCAATCCAAATCCAAAAAAAAGTTCACAAAACCTGTTATTTCAAATTCTAATCCTAAACCAAGCTCATCTTTAGATTTACCAATATTCTGGGAGAGCGATGTCCTGTGGCGAATAGACGATTTCCAGCGCTCTGGCGCCAGTAGTGTATGACTGGCCAAGATTAGAACCAGCCACATTTTGCTCCCCTGACGGTTATTCGCCGGCGTTTCTGAATACCACGCCATTGGAATGTAAGGAAGCCGCGTATATATAAGGTGATTTAATATTAGTTTATGCTAATATCTTGTAAGAAGTTCAGCTTGGAACTGTAAAGAACGTAGTTCTTGGCTTCTTATTGTCGCGAACAGATGCATGGCTATACCGGTGTAGCCTATGCATATTCAACAGTTTTTACGTTTGTGGACATTGAAACGTTTTCACTGAAATTCACTTGATCTGGAAATAATAGATTATTAGCAATGTTCCCTCTAAGCTTCGCACGTGCGCAGTGCTTACACGGTCTCTGCGCACAGAAAATTCAAGTTGCGCACAAAAAATCTAAAGTAAGGACCATTTTTTTTTGTCGTTACGCACTGTTGTCCAAGGCTCTGCGCAGTAAGTTGGTGAGTGTGCGCAGACTCGTCAAAAATTAGAGGGAATATTGATTATTAGGCTACAAAATGTAGAATACATGGATTTCAGTATTCTCATTTTCTCAGACACAGTACCGGTACATATTAATTTACTGTGTTCTTTTATTGGCATTAATGCTGCATGAAACTTATTTGGACATGATAGCCTATCTTGATGTAGCATACCCAAAACGGCATAGGCCTAACAATATTGACTCCTATATGCTCATTCAATCTTTAGTTTGCAAAGATGAAGACATACATGATTGCAGCCAAGTGCCTAACAGTCAGCATTCAATGAAGCTCCATCGCATCGCAAGGCATCTCATTTTAGTAGTGAAACTATCGAATGTAAACAGTCTCTCAAGACTCTCCCGTTACAATAACAGCTGAATCCATCGACAATGGCGAACTCGAACTGAAGGACGTACATTTCACGACATTTTGATCTTACTGGTCTAATAATTGATTTTCGAGCGTAAAATTGACCTGACGAACACTCTGATGAACCCAGGGGATGCTCGAAAACCCCAGATCTGGGTGGAAAAACCCAGGGGTGGCCTGTCTCACGAGCTGAAACAGCTTCGGCGATGGTAGCAGCATTTAATCGAGACAGAATCAGCTGATATGAACAGGTGGGGTATCTTGGCTTGCATGCGATGGCGCGGATACTACCTAGGCTTACCATATTTCTGAAATCAAAAGAGAGGACACTTTTTCAGAAATTTGCAACTTGCAAAACCGGAGTAGAATTCTCATCTTTTCCGCCCATAGCTCAAAAAACCCCTTTTTCTCTCCACATTGCCAGGTGGATGACT
>ATSW01068137.1:0-13758 GCA_000444245.1 Botryllus schlosseri | reverse complement strand
TTCGTGTACCACCCTTTTCGGCCCTTTTTGTGTGAACACACAATCGTTTCGCTAAGAGTGTACGCTGTACAATAACTCGTACCGGGAGACGAGTCTCATTGCTATACTTGCCTGATCAAGGTGTGATGGTCGCGCCTCTTGAAGGAGTCATAGATTTCATCTTATTGCTCTTGGTGCCGCTGAGAGAGTGAATGTATCGAATATTAAATTGATGACTATTGCAACGTAATTTAACTGCGAGTTTGTACAATTCTTTATCCGAGTAATTCTTTCTCTTGTGAGAGCTGTATCAACACAAGAAATCAGTTATATATATCTGTGTAAGTGTGTATTGTGTCGGTATTTGTTTTATCAATACTATGCAGTGTCTCTCGTGGATGTTTGATTGTAGGGTCAATGCTCATGCTCATATGAGAGATTCGTAGTACAATTTCAGATAGGCAAGGACAGTTTACACATGCCATACATGTGAACAAATGAACCTATATTTTGCAAAAATTACATGTATGAGCTCGAAATAAACCAATATTATCTGGAAGGAACGGCAGCTACCGCTGGCCCATCTTTGCTTAACAGTACGATTGCAATCGAGCACCGGAACTCACCTTTTACCATACATATATCTATGATGTTGAGGTTCAAATGGTGGCAAGATTTTCAGAAAATTACCAACCGAAGTGAACTCAGACTTTAATTCAGCGTATTCATCACCTGATATGGTAACTAACGCAATTCAAAACAATTTTCCAGTTTCGTTGTGGACGGTAATATTCCTCATAGTATTCAGATTAATGCCTTGTGTTCAGTGTTCATTTATTCGTATTATCATAGTGATGATTTCGTGGTAATATACTAAAATAGCGGCAATGCCCGTTCACTTTCTCACCTTGGCGACATGACGGAAGTTCGGTTGTTGAGCCCCGGCTGGAATAAAATCTTGTAGCACTTGGGTCCAAACAAACAAAGTAGCACTGTGGTTGCGCTCAGGCTTAAACAAATTGATGTCGTCATTACCTGGATTAACAAGATACTGTAGTTTGAAGTCCATAATAAAAGCATATATCACGCTACAACCTACCCGTAAGCCGACATTCATGGTGTTTGTTATGAAGATGGGTAGAAATGCTAGCCAGATGACGCATGTTGTGTACATGGAAAAACCTGCATGCAAAATGACAAAGGTTTCAGGATTTATCGCTATAACTAATAAGGTTAAATTAATCCGACAATTGAGATAAGCGCGGGCTTTGTTTCCGACATCGAATATTGAAAATTTTCGCTTTCATGCGTATTGTAACAACGTTGAGTCATTATAGCATATATGTCCATTTTACAGGGCCCATATTAATGGGATTTTCTGGTTTTAAACACAAAATTTCAACGGAATTAAGGTCGTAAAATATCCATTTCATTTATGCAATGGATCTTAACCAGGGGTCTGTGGACCAATTGGGAGTACGAAGCACCAAATCAGGGAGTACGCTAACTATCGTCCAAATATTTTGCAAACCAACAAAAACTGGAATTTCTATGGGCAGACTTATTCAACTCAAAAGATGTCTCCGCGTCACGGGCGATTTCATGTCAATCGTCCGATTAGTTTAAATATTGTTAGCATCAATAGCTGTGTTAAAAATGGACGAGGATAGGAGAACTATTGTTGAAAGCTCTCAAGGGGCACGAGCGCTACAAATGCCACGTATACTGCGATAATATCGTAGATTGGTCTGTACGACAGCAGATTCGCCTTCAGTCGCATGAAAGTGCTTTTCGCATTGACGTCATAAAACATCGTTCATGTTAATCGAAAGAGCTCACATCTTACCGAGAAGGTTAGTTTTTACTTTATATCTAGCTGCTATACAAGATGAATGTCTGGAACCAATGAAGTCGGCTACTCACCGATATATTTTGTCTCATTGAATCCAGTCGGGATGTGCCTGTTCGCAGTGGCTACTATTGTACAGATTACGATTAAAAGAAACGGATATAGAAGCGCAATGAAGATTAGCAGATCGACCAAATGGCTGCAGGCGCGGTACACGATTTCGCTCGTCGGATAGTGTTCGGAAACTTCGGGCGGGCTCAGAATCAGCCACAGCAATACCACAAGAACTTGCAGCAGCACCAATCCGGACGCTGTCAAGAGTTGGTAGCACGGCTGCAGGTATTTTCTCGTCTGTAAGAGATTTGCACGTGTTATGGCTAGTTGGTGATGTGACATAGGCTACTGCACAGTGCACATGGACAATAAGTAGGGTGTACTCTCGCGTCTTTAATGTGCTGGCATTCAAATTGCCAGGGTCATTTTATGTTAAATTGTAGCAACTTGAAAATAGGAGTGCTTCATTCAGTCTTGAATGATGAGACGACAAAGCACGTAGTCCTACTCTGCAGTTTTGATCTGTACAAAATATGCGTAAAACATGCTTACCCCCCTTTAGACGCACCACTTCGTGTGTTTGATTAGATTGACGAGAGTTTGAGATTACCAAATATCTGATTACCGGTAGATACGGTCCGTCGAAATTTACTTGTTGTGTAGAACACGACTGGTTTCGAAAAGTTCGTGAACTGCAGACGTTTGCCGCGCTATATGGCGCTATGCGGCCGTAAATACGACAGAAATTGTTGCCAGGAATCTGTTTTCAGCGAGAACTGCCGTATGGCGGTTTGGGTTCGGAAGTGTTGATTAGAAATACCTCGCAACCTGTAAGTGTTACTCTTATGCATACAATATGACTGTAATACCGCAAGCAAACATAAATTAAAGGGATATTGTATGGAATTAAGTGTATGTAACCTTGGTATTCGCATAAATCCTGATTCCTACCTTACAACACCATCTGAATTGCTAATTGCAGTATATCGTATCTTCTACACGTTCTATACCACGTTCCATCTTCAAGAACCCCCTATAGTCCCGTGCATATATAGTTGAAATGACAAAATCTCAATAACAAATACTTAATATCGTTGAGTGAGGGTCAAGTCAAAAATCTTTCTCTCCAGAAAAGGTGTTCTGAACGTAGAGAGTGCTAGTGATATAGTTACAGCGCCAGCGCCCAATGGATGAAAAATGAGTTGGTGTTCGAAATAAACATAATTCACTATAAATTCGAATTGGTCAATTACCATCAACTTCAGGGTACCCTTAGACCGGAAGATGATCACAACCCGCACCGTTTTCGTTACCAGCCCGGCGTAGATGATAGTGGGCCCGAGTCCCAGTATTACCCTCGATATGGCGCAGGACGTGAGAGTGGGTCTGGCCGCCATTGCGAAGAAATTGAGAAAAGTGATCGTAATTCCGAACAAAATGAAGAAGCAGAGCTCCTGAAATTGAAGAATTTCGGGTTGTTTTTTTCTCTGTTGATTTCGATACTGCTAAATGCATCTACGAGCTTCTCAAAAATGAAAATCTTCGTTTCAGTCTTGACAGTATGGACGCCAATTAGTTCTAAGTTCTATGTAAAACATGTGTTCAACAAATATCTTCCCACGAGTATTTCCAGATCTAAATTTTTGTGAAAGTCTAGGCCAGCGGTTCTCAACCGGGGGTCCGCTAAGCATTTTCAGGGGGTCCGCGAAGCCTTAAAATAGTTGATAACCTATAATTTGTATTATTTCTTAATTCGGAAAATCACGAGGCAGTTTCGGTTCATTACTAATAAAACTCCAGAGCTCATCATCAACAGAATCGTCATCTGAGAAGAAATATCCTACTGTGCAGACCAGAGGTGGTCAAAGTAGTCAAGAAAGCTACTCAAGTAGAAGTAGAAGTAGCGACGAAAAAATCTACTCAAGTACTAGTAGAAGTACTTCTTCCATAAGCAACCTAAAACTACTTGAAGTGGAAGTAGAATTGACTGACTTCAAAAGTACTCAAGTAAGTAAGTAGTTGTGAAAACAATCCTAATTCGTTCACATGGATTGTAAAAAGGTACAAATTGAGCTATGCAAAAGGTGACAAGCTTGATTCATATTGATGCATACCAGCAGGTATCCAATTTTCGATATCTTTTCCAGAAATTAAAGGCATTACTACACTTGCTTTTTTACTTCAACATGTATGTTCTCAAGGCAAAAGAACTGATATAAATTATAACTCAAAGTATATGATACTGGGAATTGAAAGTAAAATGTAAATACTACTTCTAAAAGTGGAACTTGTAGCCTATTTCATGCCTTTAGTCAGGGTTGTAATGACTCGACTCGAGTCAGACTCGAGTCACGATTTTTTGATGACTCGACTTGACTCGATGCATTTTCTTGAAAATGAAAAATGACTCGACTCGACTAGAGTCAATTTGTGTATTGACTCGACTTGTACTCGAGTTATTGCGCATGACTCTGAGTCCGAGTCTCGGACCAAGTCACATTACTCGAGACTGGGTCTACCAAGACAGGCATTTCATTGTAATTTCGAAGAATACGAAAGTTATCAGATCACACTATAATTATTTTGTCTATCAGTACTAATACTTGAAAATGTTACCAGAAACTGTTATAAGTGAGGAAAATTAGCATATTGTAAATGCGAACCATTCGATATCACCAAACAGAGTAATAAAAAGTGGGTTTAACAAGACTTAAACTGGAAACAGAGCAGTCAACACAATGACTTGGACTCGGACTCGACACTCTACTCCGCGACTTGGACTCGAACTTGAATGGGTACTGAATTGAAAATGACTCGACTTGACTCGAGTCAAAACCATAAAAGTGAGATTGACTTGTGACTCGGAACCTTGTGCCTTGGTTACAACCCTGCCTTTAGTCCAGAAAGTTTCAAAGGTGATATGATAAAACAGCTCTAAAACTAAAAAAAAATCAGAGTCCACTTTTACAGATTAGGACACGCCGTGGACTTGCTAGATTACGATATGACAAGTAAATGCTAGATTGCGAAACATCAGTTTCAAACGTCACGGATTAGCCATATATACTGTGATGAATTATTTCATATGGGCGATGGACGACAATGTGGTGTAAACGGAACCACGCCAGCCCGCGACCTAAATTATTTTCACCCAAACTTACGTGAAATCATACTGGTCACTCCGTATCCACTGCGCGCGAAGCGCGACGAAAATTCTTCGCTTTACTCAACTTTTATGAAAATTAAATGTTAATACTCCATGAAAACAGCCCCGAAATTTCTCAGGCTATATTCCTGTTTGGAAGATTGAACTACTTCTACTTGACAAACTGAAAATAGCGAAAAGTAAGTAAGTAGATCACAAAATATTACGAAGTAGAAGTTGAAGTAGCGAAAATCAGATCTACTTGAGTAAGTACCAGAAGTAGAGGAAAACTACTTGAGTACTTCGAAAAAGTAGAAGTACTTCGTTACTGACCACCTCTGGTGCAGACTCATATTTATTGCTAAATTGCTGCCAATAGCCCACTGATACACACATTTTGCTGCTTAGAGATGTTTTGTTGGGGATTGTGGGAAAAAAGTCGGAGAGTAAGGTCAATCATGGTGACTTCGAAATGTTTACAAAAATCCATTTTCTCCTGTGATATAAGCCTACACAACGATTTTTCCATAAGACCTTCAATATAAGCTGCTAGTCAGGGGTGGCCAACCTTTTCGGCCAAAGGGCCACATGAGATTTACGAACCGTTGCGTGGGCCACTTGAATGCTGATGACCTTTACCCGATTTGGTAATGGTGAAAACGATATTTATAACAATACGCATCAAAATCAATACCAATTATGGCATGAAGACACGTGCAGCGCGAAAATTTTTCAATGTTAATGAATGAATTCGGTCAACTATAATGTTACTTGCATAAATTGTGGGTCGCCTCTGCAGACCGCTGGACTCATTTGGCCAGGTCAACGATTTTTCAGCACTTGGTTGGACTTTTCAATATCGAAGATTTCGGCGAATACGCGGAATATTCTACTTTATGGTCATATAAGAAGGTCTATGAAAAATGTGGCTGGCCCCTGGATACGCCAATACTCAGCTGATATTTTAGTCATAAACATCCCACATTTTGCGGTCAGACTAATCTAATTTTTTGCTGGCCTTGCAAGTTCACAATAAATTACCTGGGTAACTTATTTTTGACAATGCTACAATAGTTTCGATAATTGACCCGCGGGCCACGGGTTGGCCGCCCCTGTGCTAGATAGAAATAACCAGGCTTGACGTAATATTTTCATCTAAAAAATTTGTTTGTCAATTTTGGTGCCATATTTGTTGCGAGCATACCCAAATGTGTCGTCGGAAGCGCTACGCGGTAACATTACATTCGTCGACACCTGTATTTGTGGAAATTGGTTTTCGGCACTTGTTCTTATCAAATTGAGGCGCGGATTTTCAAGAAATGCAGTTGCAGAATTCACTATAAAATAATAAAAGTCAACCAAATTTCTACATGAATAGTATGATCTTATTTTCAAGAAAAGTCATTTCGTTGCTTTTTATCACTAAGCCTACAGCAGTTATCATTTGCACAAGACAGATGACGATTACACGATAATTGAGCTAAATTTGAACTAAATCTTCGTGGGGGTCCGCCGGGGTCCGTGACGGTCCGAAGGGGTCCGCGAAGTCAAAAAGGTTGAGAACCACTGGTCTAGTCCTTCGGTTCGTGACTGACCATACAATATACATGGTTGTCAAAATTTATTTCATATCATTGTGGTTTCGTTTAAAAGGGTAAGTGTTATGATTCTTGTTGAGTATTAAGAATCATTAATTTTTCGACTAACTATAATATACGTCTTCTTACACAAGTAACATTTTATTTTAAATACCTTAGTCTTAAAGTTGTGACACTGAGATCTAGGGCCTTGTTTCGACGTAACTCAGCATTTGAAAACACGATGCACAAAGCTAAAAATATTAATCGTACAACATATCTGTCAAGTCACGATCGACTCACACTACAACACAATTTCACTTATATACTCACATTTCCGGAAGCTTTTACAATAGGCGTGTCCCTGTGCATCACATAGATCACCGTGACAATCAGCGTCAGAAGTAGCCCCACACAACTGACGCACACGCACGCGATTCCGTAATCCCTTTGATAAGATATTTCCCTTGGAATAAAAATCAGAATTTTCAACTGAATGTTTTGCGGCTGCCTTGGCCAATAACAAAACTTGCTATACTGTAGAGGCATCCATTTGCAAAAATGATATCAACTCTGACTTACCTAACCGGAAGTAGTTCACAGCCCGTTTGGTTGAAGTTCGGCTTGCGCCCTGGCGGGCATTTGGAGCAGGCTGTGCCGTTATCGGACACATACTCATAGTTTGCGCACTGCTCGCAATGCCAGCAGCAAATCTAAAAGTAGGAGATTTAACAAAATACTAAAATGGAGCAATTTAACGACGGCAAATAGTTCCGTATTTCTGTAAGATGTCGGGTTCAATTGAATAATATATCACAATCAGAATAACTTCATCTTAAGTAGCCTAGATGATAGCAATTGCTATGTCAAGTAAAATATAACCTATCCAGCAAATGGGATCACCTTATGAAACTGGTAAACAGAGGTTGTGACAGTAGTCGGCATTGCTACTCAAGTAGAAGAAGGAGTAACGCCGTAAATTTCTATTAAAGTAAATGTGGCTGATGGATCGCATACGTTTAGCGGTTAACCGAAGTGGGCTAGTTTTCTGGGTGCATCATCGCGACCAACGCAAAACGACCAATGGCACTAAAACTAAATTTTGAATAGATCTCCAATTACCTTGATACATTGACTTTTTCGTCCAGTTTTTATGACAATATCTCACATGAAAAGGATGCAAGCAAATCCAAAACATATTATCTACTTTTCAAATTCCAAAGTGTTTCCAAACAATTTTCCCGAAAACTGTTACGTATAGGTATATAGTATAAAAGCAAGACCACTTGAGCGTGTACGGTAAAACTACGAAAAAGCTATTTGAGTACCAGCAAAAAGTACAAGTACTTCGTCACACTGACCACCTCTGTTGGAAATAGATGGAAATTACTATACCTCTGTTTCAATGATGGTGGCCATCCCAGGGCCGCATGCCTTACTGCAGACTGACTCTGTGGAATACACCTTGTCGACTAATTTCTTACTCCAGTGGATAGCTAGAAAGTAACAATTGTATATTTGGATTACGGCCACAACATATAAATCTTACACGCGATTCTACGCAACAAGGATAATAGTCGGACCAGGCTTTTGCTAAATGGCAGTTTAGTATTAACACGTGAAGATGATGGTCATTTTGAACCTGAGATTTCCCATTTACCTAATCATGATGGAAAGGCGCAAATATTCTTTCAACGGGCCCGATTCAACCATTGCGACATCATTGCACTCATGATTAAACAATCGATCGGGTGAACGCATTTATTTGCTAATAGTATTTAGGACCACGGTGGCTCTTGATTTACCATCATTCACAAATAATCCGACTTTTTCCCATTGTTCTATACGAGATTTCGGCGTAACATTGCGATGAATTCTGTAGTTGAGAATATCGTACGACGTTGGCCCGTCCTGAGTTGCATCGAAATATACCGCCTTTCCGTTGGAATCTATCAAAGCGAAAGAATTTAGGAATACAATCGCTATTCAGGTCTATTGAACTTGATAAAAAACGAGAAATAGAACCGCAACCAGGATTAAAATTGAAATGCGGGTGTTGTAAATTATTTGTAGTCGAATGCTGAGACGTGACGAGAGCGGATGTCCGATTCGAAAATTTGGATGGGACATTGAAGTATTTCAACACCTGGCTCTATCCCGTGGGTTCCCATAAGAGGTTGATTTCGGTGTGCTTACAAAACTATATGCTAATTAAAAAAAGTCCAGCAATGATAAAGCGGGACTAAAATTCAATGCAGTTCAGGAAGCTTGGCTTATCCAAATTGAGCCCAAATGCTTAAAATTGATTTTTTTACTTATCCTTATTCAATTCCCATCTAATTCCCCTAGCATTGAGTACTAATAAGGTAAAGACGCACTTTCAGGTGCTAAATTAATACTATGGGAATGCTATTAGAGGTAGTAAGTACACAGAGGCCACTAAATCCCCGGGCTCCATATAGATTGGCCTATTTGACTGGTTTTCACAACATAGTAATGGGTTTAAAAGCCAAATTTGGCAGCAGAATGTGCTGATGGCCTGATTTCCACTCGGCGCATGGATATCTGTCAGTCAGTCAGTATGCTTTATTCATCTCACCGACAAACACATGTAAATTGGTATAGATTGGGAGACGACGGGGGACCGGTAGGTCTTAGATTCAGTCGCCACCCAGCGGAGTTATAAATGAGTAAATATGGCAAGATCAATACTAACGATAATGACAGTTAACCAATGGACATAAAAATAAACAAGAGATAAAAGTCATGAAAAATCAGCAGTAAGCATCCGAGCATAGTACTGGTATATAATACACAGTGTGCACAGCAAAAATATGCAGCAAAGCAAGGACAATGAAGACGAACCAAGTGGAACAGTATTACATCACAGTCAATGCAAATCATGGACCATGACAGTATTTTTCAACAACAACAACAACGACAACAGAGGAAGGTGTAGCAAGTGGAACAGTATTACATCACAGTCATTACAAATTATACCTATTTCAGTATTTTTCAACAAGAAAATTGCGGTATTTGATCTTGAACTGGTTGAACTGCATCGATCTATATTCTTCTGGAAGGTTATTCCAGACCTTGGCACCCTTGAAGTTGAAACTGTTTTGTGACAATTTCTTAGAAACTTGAGGTAATGTTATTTTACCTTGAGAGCTAGATCTAGTGCCATATGAGTGAACCGAAGAAAATGTATGGAAATAGTTCTTGAAAAATTTTCTATTAGAGTAGTATATTTTATGCATCATTTTGGCTAGCTCGTAGTGATATAGATCATTCAGTTTTAGAATGCCAAGTTTTTTATAGCCTGGTGACAATCGTTCACGTCGACCAAATCCACAGATGGCTCTAACTACATGGTTTTGCAAAACTTCTAGAGGTCTAAGATATGATTTACATGCGGAACCCCATACACAAATTGCATATTGCATATGACTATGGAATAAAGCTAAGTATACTAGCCGCAAAACATGACAAGGCATTAGTTTTCTCAATCTCTATAAGACACCCATAGTACAAGACAGTTTGGTACAGAGAGCATCAATATGAGGTTTCCATGACAGTCTGAGGTCCATCATAACTCCCAAATATCTGGTTAAAGCACCTCATCAAGACCCTTGTATTTACAGTGCATTTCCAACGGTCGTTGCAGACGTTAACGAACACTTACTGGTGAAATTGATCCTCTTCAAAATCGGGACCAATTTTGAAGCCAGGCGAGTGGTACCAACGTCACGTGATATCGCCCAGCACATTTCATGCTTGCCTTTACATACTTTTTTGTGATGTTGGTCAAGCGCGTAGATCAATGCCAAAACAGCGTCGCCCACATGCTGCGGTAAAGAAAGAATATCGTAATAAACGAGATGAATTCGGAAATATTTGCACCAATTACTTAATTGTAAAATATAAAGTTGTTTGCCCTAATCCGTTGGACTGGTTATAATCAAAAGCTACTATGTCGCGCTGATTCCGAAAATACAACTTGAAATCTGGCCAGGGCAATTGAACCACCCAAGAATAGTCGTCAAAGTGCGAAAGCGGCATTATTCCGAACAATCGCTCGACGAAATTGGCCATTGTTAGGCTCATGGTGTTGCGCCCCTCCGATTGTTCGGAACCATCGGCTTTAACATCTATTTCGGAGTGGTTCCATTGTCCTGACCAGATTTTAATTAGTTTTTGTTTTCGGTATCAGTGCAACACTAGCTTTTGATAACGATCAGTGTTATTAAATTTGAGCGCTCGGGTCGCCAGCTATTGGGCTCGAAAGTCACGTGACTTCTGGTTCGCTGGGGCCAAACAACTATCTTAGATAGCCGCTGCCTGTGTTAATTTGCGATATTGGTCTGTTTTTAAATCGTATTTTCTGTCTCAGTGAGGTTGTTTGAAGTACAGTTCTGGGTTTTATGTTATCTTCTATGACTTATTAGCTAGTTTCAGGACTTTTAGATACTAACTAGGTAGGATTATGTTGTTTTGCAGCCGCGCAAAATGCCAGGGTATAACGTGCCAATTTGTTATAATGGATGAGAAAACAATTCGGAGTAGTCTTTCCATCGACTTCTGAATTGCCAGAAAACGACAGGAAAGTGACTGAAATTAATAAAGCTAGTGAGAATGATAAATATAATTAACATTTGAACTATGTTGACTTGTTTGTTTGGTGGTATCAAATGTCATACCGGTATCTCGTGTGCCCCAAGACAGCGTAATCGAGTCAGCTTCAATAGCAAATGATTTAAGATAAGCCACAATTATTAGATTTTTTAAAAGTGTTTATGTAGTGAAAGTGGCCTAAGAATAGATGCATCAACTGCAGGCATCGGTTAGCTTTTAAGATATCTGTGCCATTTATCGAAAAAGATAATCAAGAATTTCGGTCAGCCAAATTTATTTATATTCAACCATGCCAATCAGAAGGAAGTTATTGATTGTTTCAAGGATAGTGCTGAGAAGACTGCTATTGCCGGACAAGGATAAGAGTACCGTACTTTCGACTTGGTTTTTTTGATGATGCAGCGATTTACAATTTGGTATCATTCTAACTGGAATGTAAATATTCTTTTAATGGAAGAACAGGTCTTGATGTTACTCATGACACTACTTCCTATAATTTAGTACTGGCACTGTTGCCAATGTTTTTCTAAATTTTGGTCAAGTTTCTATACATCAGTGTTGTTCAAAAATAACTTTTTTTCCAAATTTCACTGGCTCATGAACAAAATTGTTAGGTGGCTTGAAAAAAGGTTGCACACTAGATTTGGCTCAATTCCAACATGCAGAAGTGAAGCTATCAGATTTAAAAAAAATTGAATATATTGAAAAAATAAAATAGTTTTATTAAATTTTACTGGCTATGCCATGAAATTGTTGAGTTTTCAAAAAATGTTTAGCAAATTTGGCTAGTTGAGCCAAATTAAAAATTTTCTACTTTCAGTAGCTTTTGCATTGCTCTATACAAAATTTACACAAATTTCTTGAACAAAAATCAGAGGGTAATTCATAACTATTTTATTCTCTTTATAGATACTTTTAGATGTTTAACAAATCAATGCAAACATTGATGCTAGCCTCACTAATCTGTACCTGATTGCTGTGCTAGTGAAGTTGCACTGTGCGCTATATGTAAACCATATCCGGGGCATCTCTGATCCCGGCATCTTGTATGATGCAATTGGTATCTCTGCCAAAAACTGCTCTCCAGAAGACACCATCTCCATCATCGCAAGAACGAGAAGCACACGCACGCTATTTACCCCTTGAACTGTGAGAAAATGCAGCTCAACTGTCTATGGAATGACGTCACCGTGGGGAGGTGGAGCGACACACTTCAAGACGCTACCGGCCTTAAAAGTCGGGACCACATATACTTCCTGAACTTGTAGAAATCCACCCAAAACGCTGGGAAGGAACTGACATTGTTGTCGACATATGGTACATCAATGCCACCAGTAGGTCATTTATGAGACCAGCCTCGTAACCATACGGACCCAACAACACTGTTATCCCTTACCGTCGTTCTCAGGGCCAGAGCACCGTGAATTTACACAAACGCCGTTCAGGATCTTGGCTTGTCAATGGAAGATACTTACGTCGACGCGATGCAGAAACGCAATAACTACAGATTGCCATGGAGTGCTCACAGTTACACTGCTTGCTGTTATTCTCGTCAATTTCGATATACCAACACAGTCCTATCAATTGTATTGCTTATGACTGCCAAATTTCAAGCCAACTCTGTGTGTTTAAGTGAGTCGTCAGTTTAAGACTACCTCCACACTAGCAGTGTATAGCTTAAGTCAAAACTGCATCCGTTTATGGCAAGTTGGCAACATTAATCAGGAATACCTAATCTGTGACCAATACCTACATTCTATTTGTTTCATTCTCGGTACAAAGGAAATACATTCTCAAGTTGTGAATTTGTCGAATTTATTGGCCAGTTATTGATTTCGTCAGCACTCTTAGAATTTTGTAAAATCAAGCGAGAGTATGCAACTATGCAAGATTAAGAAAGTATTGTTGTGGAAATACAGTTATATCAGAATTAGGTAGTCCTTCTATTCAGAATCTCGAGGGAATCGTCGGGTCCAAAACGAAGAATTGGCATAAGTTTTGAGTATGCAATGCACAAGCAATGCACTTGTCAAAGTACTTGTGATGCTGGGCAAGTACTATAGCATCACCGACTCATTTCAAAATGAAGACTTTCTTCAAAACGCTCAAGTCTATTGATGATCTTGATTTGGTAGAATAGGGACACTTGATATCTGTCAATACACACATTACAAAAGTGCCGCAAACATGTCCTAAAACTACTTTAAAAAATATAACGCTCCGGCAAGTATGCAATATTACATAGTACTCTGAAAAGGTGGAAATACGATCTTCTTTACTTTCATTCAGTGTGCATGCCTCCTCTTTACATCGCCTAGGTCAAGATGGGTTTCTGATTCCATAGACTACTCCAAGTCGCTTCGACATCTTCCTGTCTTTTCATTGTATCGCATTTTGTGGTGTATTGAACTGATAAAATTGCTAATAAACCAATGATGATGATGATGATCGTCTGTTTGCACCACAACATAAATGCTTTAAAGTTCAAGGGTCTCTTTGCTTTTTGATAAGCTTTTTCT
>ATSW01068136.1:0-15039 GCA_000444245.1 Botryllus schlosseri | reverse complement strand
TCTCAGCATACTCTCCATCCTGAGAGTTGTCGGAAAGATTAATTGATTCCTGATCAAGACGAAGCAGCTCTACAGGGGTTTGTATTAGGGGTGCTATACTCTGGCATGCCTGTATGACCCATAAGCAGATGTGGTCGAAGTAGTCATTCATGAGACTCTTGGGGGTACAGATCTTCAATATACAGTTGAATAATATATGTCTATTGAAATAAACCCGAATATCTTCTGCTCGTCAGGGGTAATCATCAGCAACTCGTAGAGATTTCAAAAGAAATGTGTTTATCAACAGTCGTATAACTAAATATGACGTTACCAACTTTCGAAGCTGGTATATCCATTAACATCACACGATGCACTCAGGGTCACGCGAGCCTATTTATACACTACTCTCAATGTGACAATATCTCAAACAGAGGTCACCAACTCAAAACGAGTTACGGGCCAATTTTAAAATTTCGTATAGGCCGCGGGCTGCAGGAAATGCAATATTGAGACAAAATAGACCTTACTTTTAGCAACCACGTTTTTAAATCGTTACGTCAATACAACGCTGTGCTCTCTAACATGGGCGATGGGCATAGTTACCACAGAGGAAGTAATATTTTATAAAGAAATATAAATTCAAAAAATATTATGACCATCAATTTCATTTTATGTTCAACTATAGCTGCACACGATATCTGACAACGCTTTTTATTGACTAATGAATTGATAGGTCTAGCGAGACACCGTACTAACTGAAAAACCATATCTCCGTGTAAAGCTTGATCATGTGGGGAAGCTCTATAAGCTGTTTTCTAAGGGTATCGGTCTTGGCTGTGTCTGGACCATTGCACGTCAACGCAATATGCCCATTCATATCAGCTGATTCTCCCACGACGGAAAATCGCCAACGTCGTTTAAGCTAGTGAGGAAGAGTGATGTTGGGCCCAGGGGAAGAGCTTATTTTGAAGCAACAACAAGAATATTTTGAAACTGAATCAATTTCAGCATATCGAAATGCTTTAGTTAGCGTTCTTCCGAAATCTGAAGTCAGATCGCAGGCCGCAAAATGTGACCTCGCGAGCCGCGTGTTGGTGACCACTGATCTAAAATGTAGCCTACAAGGTAAGTAGTTTGGATTTGAAAAGTTGAATTAGATGGTGAAGTACTCGGAAACATAATGACTCGAGTAAATTGTGACAGTAGACAAACCTAGTACTTTAAAAAAGTAGAATATGCCCTTTGGTAGATAAGACACACCAGACGCAGAAGTTGAGCCTGGCTTATCTAAGATAAATATATCGGGCGAAATGACCACTTGACTAATCAAGGATACAAAAAGGTCTCTGTATTTCAAATGAGCCATACTTCAAAAAGTCTTCTATTGAAATTCGTACAATGTCAGCACATAGTTTTGTTCAAGTCGAATGTGACCACTCGCTGTTACATCATTATACCTCTCGCTGATCTTCACCAATTGATGATCCACTTCATTTTCTTCTTCTCTTTGTTTCTCCCGAACGAATTCCTTTGCGTGCCAGTGTTCCCATTGCAGTAAGCTCTTCCAAGCATCCTCGGACAGCTCCACACCTAAATCAATTAAATCAATCAGCAAGTAAGACAACTAATGCTATTGCCATGAACACCAATAACATTATTGTGTACGTGTTTTTTTTTGGGAGGGGGGGCTATTTTTTGCATACTCAATCTGTTTGTTATCAATGTTCTGGTCGATGAAGCAAAAAAATCTCTTTCTCTTTAAACGAAACAATATCATTTTTTTTCTATACTCACGCCATACGCGGCAAAACGGATCATCATGCTCCATCCTGCTCGAGATCTTACGATAAACGAATGTCAGGAACAGGTAAATGTGATACAGGATGATGAACGGAGGCACAAGAGGTGGTCGGAGATAATAATCGGTGATGAGGTGGTAACGATGGAACAGCCAAACCTTGTGGTTTTGGTCATTGATTTTGTCATATGTAGAGCTGAAAATATGGCTTTGCATAAACCGGTGGTCCCAACTTTTTCATGGATGTGGTTAGAGCCCGATTATTATCTGTTCGTCGACAATATCATACTATCAAAGAAAATTCGTGTCGTCACATCATGGTAGTAGAAAGTCAGCAAACTATAGTCTGTGACTGCTGGACTGAGAATATTGATCTATACCAGTGGTTCCCAACCTTTTTCGACTCATCGCCCCCTTTTCAACCTCAACCCCGATAATCGGCCCCAAATTTTGTGAACCGAAAAACCGGTATACAAACAGTAATCACCGGCGGTTTGAATAAAAAAAAAAAAGTCAACTTTTCCGTTCCATGTCGAATTTTACACTTTTGCAACTGAATTTTCGTGGGATAACCTAGTGAACAATCTCCGATAATTTGAATTTAAATTATCACAATCAGCAAGCCGCAGGGCAAGCAAGAATAACAAGTAACCACCGTAAGCTACTCGAGTGTGTGTGCTTGTTCATCTACTTGTATAACTGTCATCACCTAGAATATTCTCTTTCTTACCGTCATAGCAGAACAAGACTTTTCCCAATCATCAATTGCATTTTGGGAACATAGCTTGGTAACATCTTAGACCTCAAATGTTTGAAACACACACAGACAGAGACAATTGTTCTGTAAATGTTGAGCGTAAATCTATGAAAACACAGAGAGGTGGTCAAAGTACACAGCATTTGACTCAAATGGAAACAGCTATGTACAAGACATGTCGAAGCCAATTTACACACACAGTTGCAGAAAATGTAAGATCTTAAAAGTACTAACGGAAAACGACTAATGTCACCATAAATAAGTGGAATTTTTGAAAATATAAAAGTAACCGTCATACAACATACGGGCCTGAAATTTGAACCTATTGCACAGTGGTCGGGAACCTTTTTTGGCTGAAGAGCCATGTTAGCCCTATATTTTCCATTTTAACTTCCAAAGAGCCATACATGTCAATCAATTGTTACGTCACAATTGAAAATTCGTGACATCATGGTAGTACTAATTCGACCTCACTACCTGGGATTCGTCGTGGGCGCCATATTTTCTATGTAAAAACTCGTATCAATATTTTAATCATTTCCAAACACCACAACAGTGCGATACAATGAAAACATAATAGAATGGTGCCGAAACGACTTGGAGTAGTCTCTGAAATCGTATGCTACTAATCATCCTGTGATAGCGCAATTCATCGTATATAGCACAGAATTTATATTAACTGATAGAAATCTAATATAACTCTAGCACTGATTCCAAAAATAAATACTGATCAACTTCTCAATTCGACGGCAACATAAACGTTGCACGACACGCCTATATTTCAAGGGCATGCAGTACTAGAAAGCTACTTATCAAATCAATCACATGTTTATGCTGCCACGAGAATAACTATTCTGGCCGCTAAGAAAATTTACCAACAAGTTGCTGCAATATCGATAAAATTTAGTACAAAATCAAAAATATGTCAAAGAGCCATATCTGATACCCAGAAGAGCCATAGGTGCCCGACCACTGCTATAGCAGATGAGTTAATAATATTGCATACCCGAACATGGCAATGAGCAGATTAAGAAGCAGCACGTTCGCAAACAACAGATAGAGCGCAGACATGATCGGAACAACGGGTGTCGCACGCGGGCACCGTGGAAGACCGGCGTCCGTGTCGGAGCAGGTCAAGGCGCCGGCATCTGGCAAACGAATAGGCAATCGTTACGACATATTCGTTTGAGTACTCGAATCTGAATCGAGTATTAATTCTTATGTTTATAGTCGAGTAGTGAGCAGAATTGAACAGACTACCTATTTAGTTAGTTGACGGTCAATTGACCAATAGTATTTTGAGTACTTCTAGTTCTAGTTTTAGTTGCAGATTTTCAAAAGTCATTAGATTTAGTTGTACTTCTAGTCGCGCATTGCGCATGCTGAAAGAGCAGAACCATTGAAACATGATTTTCACACAAAAGGCCTCGCGTTGGTTAAGTAAACCGCCGCCGTGTTGTTCAGTATTACGGAACAGTGCGATACCAATTGCATAATTGCAAAGGAGCCAGTAAATATAGGAGATAACATCGACATTTCAGAAGCACGGTGTTTCGATTTCGAATCCCAACCTCCCTAACGTACGCCAATGCACACAACGTACAACTAAAATAGCCGCAATGCGACAACTGATCCAGCTTACTTCCCTGCAACCAATGATGGCCAAATCGGATGTGTCATCACAAGTCTTCTAGGTATGAGTTCAGTGTGTGTCCTGACCTCCGCGGATCCCGTGGGATTGACTCGTGGAACTTCTGGTGTTCCCGGGGCCGGGAACTTTGGTCAGTAATCACGAATCTAGTTAGAAGAGCTTCTTGGACGTACAGAACTTCAATATACAATTGTATAGTATATTCAAATTTAAATGAACTCGAATATTTTTGACTGCAACCACTCGTCAGGGGTAATCGTCAGCAACTAATAGAGAATTGGAAGGAAAATAGTATATCAACAATCGTATCACAAAATACGATGTCACTCCCATGAAATTTTGAATAAGGGAGAATTCAGTGCAGTATTTTTAGATGTTACACGAACTCGTAACATAACAGAATTACTTGAAATTTCAAAATATATCTTTTGTTCCGGTCACAAAGAAAATCATACCAGTTACACATCATCCAAAATAATTCTGCATTTTTGGAGGATAAGATTTTCATGGCACGGTGTGAAAATTGTGAGGGTAGATCACATTACTTGATTGAATATTTGTTTGTGCATAATTTTTATAATGCTGAGATACAGCTAACCGCGATTTCGAGTCACTAACAACGGAAATAGAGTATTGACCATTTGTTTTTGTTTGCTTTTGTTAAAACATTTCTTTTGGTGTGAATGCGTTCATTTTCCTTACCTGCAATAAAATTAACTTTAACTTCTCGCCTCGAATCAAAACAATTGATACTCAACTTGAATTCAAGCACACAAACCATTGCGTCTGGCCGTAACGGTTATCGTTTTCCGTTGAGACAACCCCATACCACGAGAATCGGAAAGACTTTACCATACTCACTTGGGTTGTAGTCAATTTCATCCAGATAGAGCTCTCCATAGATTTGCCAATACGGTCGAGACAATATCCCTTCTAGTATATCGGTGAAGTTAGTCTCGCCGGGATAAAGTAGAGCTTGACTGGCAACTCCGTATGCCAAAGCGAACACTATGATGATGAACAGGAAAAACCATAGATCTTTCAACTGCAAAGTAAGAGTAACATAAATCTTGTCGCCAAATATCACCAGTTTCCTCTTACCATTTTTCTGATCATGGAAATTTTCGGACCCAGGATCGGATCAATCGCGAAGATTTGTACCAACCGCATGCATTGCATCATGAACGCTATCGCATATAACGTTAACGCCCCGTCCAAGTATCTAATATCGTATCTGCGAAGAAGAGGCCATCAAACCTTATCAAAATTGCTGCCAATCAATGGTGACGAAAACTAAGAGGATGCAATAATATGAGCCATATTGAAAAGACTCTCCACTGCGATAGCACATTATCGATACAGATATTGTATTACTATTGACGTTGATTCATTGAATAAAGCTGAGCTTGCGCTTTGATAATAAACCCCAGATATCTTCACACAAGATACAATGAAACGCACCTCAGCCCAAACCCTATGTAGAACAGTACCAGGCCGATCAGGTCCATAACGTTCCACGGATCGAGCATATGGATCTGGAGTCTTTCCTTGAAGTATCTTGCTTCTTGATTGATGAGCTAGAAAAGAAGTCCATATCATATGATTCATATCGACCAAAAACGTTCGGATAATCGGCACGAATAGTTTAATTCCCCGTAAAATCTGACAGAGCTAATTTTCAATAGGTAAATTCGAGTGTGGGGAGGAGCATGCCAATTTTCTGGGGAGCACCAGTCCCGCCATGCTCTATCACTAAATCTTGGGTCAAAGTCAGTTTCGCCGGTGATCGAACCCACGGCCTACAGATCAAGAAGCCTGACGCTTCACCATTATGCTATCTTGTCTTGTCTTACGCTATGCTTGGACAATAGAAGTGAATTAACGCAACTCCCACGGTCGGTCTCCAGGCCAAATTTGAATGCATCAACCAAAAAGTTCATACAATGCGAACAACGGGAATTGAACCGACGCCCAATATATCGCCGTAATCAGGAAATAGCAGCCTAACCAACTGAGCTACTCGGAAGGCTGAGTCGAGAGAGGTGACGGTGATATTCAAACAATTAAGTCTACGCGGTTTCTCAAAAGAAAAAGAGAAATTTGTTTTTCGTTTCCACCTGACGTCGTACGTAATTTTTCACATGGTGAATGACCACATGGTTGTCTTACATATCAATTTCGGCATTCAAACAAGACGTTACTGAGCTTGTTACCTTTACGCAGTCGAGCGCACCGAGACTGTAAAGTTTTCGTTATAAGCATGACTCATGGCTGCCGCCAATTACGTCATCGCGGTAGAGGCAACGCGCCTTGTAATTCGTGTTTATTTGGCTTTGCCTATTCCAGTTACATAAGTCCAAATCCATGTTATTGATCTTATTAGATACTATTGATTGTACATAACTAACAAAATGTGCAATTTGCAACTGCACAAGGCCATCGTAAGTAAATATATTGCCTTGTTTGACATTTCTCATATGCGAGCGATTTCTCTAGTTGCTTCATTTCATATCAAATTGAAACGTGTTCTACACATCAAATGTCCGATACAGGTTCGTCAGTATGATGGCATATGATCAACATCTATTCATTGAAGTCTACAGTAACTTCGTATAACATCTAAAACGGATGATTCAACTGTCTGTATGATGTTGTTTTTACAGGCGCGAATACCGTACTTGCGTAACTTACACACCCATTTCTGTAGCGTTTAGCACTGGCGTCGGGTAACTTATATATGACCAACCTCCGTGATACTGATCTTGTTGAAGTGGTATGGACTGCTTCTAACTATGTGTGTGACATTCAACTGTATAAGGGATTGGAAGTGAATGTATATGGCCTTGTGCAGCAATGCTCACACGCGTGCGGCATTTTCCACGTAACAGAATATTGCTACATTTCACACCAATTTGAAGCGTGTTCTATCCAACTAATTTCCGATATTTTGGTTTCAATCAACTAGTGCGATCAACAACTACTCTAAAACGGCAACTGTGTCTGCTTACGACGTGTAGAACGGAAGATATAAGGGATTATATGATTAGCATTCATTCAAGCGAACTGAGCTACAGATTGTATTTTGCGGGAAACATTTTTCTGTATTCAATCTGCATTTTGAATACGCTATGCGATAAGGCAATGGGTTATATATAGCTCGTCGTATGCGTATTGACAATAGCTATTTATAGACAATAACTGTAACCGTTTATGACCACTACAACGCAAAATGTCGTTAATTGATTGAAGCGTGTTTGTGAAAAACTGTTCATGGATCGTATAAGATTCACCCGCGGGAAAAGGGTTGAACTAGACAGACTGCCTCCGGACACATGTAAGCTACAAGAAATATATCAATATTTCCAGTCTACCAGTGCCAGATATAGTTCTCCGACTTTGTACTATATATAATAATCGGTCGAGCTCCAATAATAACGGAGAGTAGCATTTATTACTGTCACTCAGTTGATATATAGTCTTATGATGCAAGTATTCAACATACCCTCCGAAACTCTTCCAGTAGAAAAGTGGAGGACCAGGCCATCAGAAGATACTCCCAAGCAGACACGGATACAACGTTGAGTTGAAAACCGCTCAGAACCACATAAGCAAAGAGACCGAGGTAAACCTGACAGATGAATTCAAGAGTCATCAGTAGGGCGATTGTTTTTTGGCATTGCAAATAAAGTCAAAATTTTGTCAAAATTCTACCTTCAAGTAGAGAAATTGTCAAAACTGTATACAAAGTCAAAATTTTTCGTTGGTGTCTTAGAGGTTGTCGGCAAACTTATCGTTTGACATTATACACCTTGCAGCCTACTTTACAGGCTCACTTTTGTGGATGGTCAATTGTTTACTCATTGTGAATCATAAACCATTGAATGAAACAAATAAGATGACATCGCGTGATGACCAACAGGCTATAAGAACGAGTAAGATTTTCAGTAAGTCCAAAGTTTTTTCAAGCTCGCGCCGATATCTCATTTTAAATACTTGAGTGCAAAATTTTGCCAAAATAAAGTTTCATGATGTCAAAAAATGTCAAAATTTTGATTTTTTAGTACAAAATATTCCGGTTTTCAAGTACAAAAATAATCGCCCCAGTCAATAGTTATTTTGCGTTAGTCGAGAAAATGGATCTCGCAGTCTCGAAAATATCCATCTCTGACTAACCCCTCGGCAAAATCTACTTTATGCATGTACTTACTCAGGCAATTCTCAGACCTTCATGTTCAACTTCCACTTGCTTTGACTTGCTTTGGAAATCGCTATTTCCAAATGTGATTGAGTCAAAATTCTTGGTGTTACTTGTACTTCTGCTCGGGCGCCAAGTTTTTTAGGCAACAGTAGGCCTAGAAGACGTGATTTTTTACTTACTTGGAAATTACTACTTTCCCTCGAGCAGAAATTGACGTCATTACTTCTACTTCTACTTAAGTACCAAATATGTATTTGATCACCTGTAACCCGTGACCGGAGCAAACAGTTACCAAATTCAACATAATCAATCAAATTCAAGCCATATTAGCAAATGTGTGTCCACAAATCCTATGCCACCAATCAGCAATTTCTCACCAAGAAGAAGAGCAAGCTGAGCCAGAAGGTGACGATTGGCGCATCGTAAAACCGTGCGATCTTGAACATGAACCAAAAATACATCCGCACGGCTAATCCCGGTTCAGTATCGTTAGAAGTCGAGAAGCCAACATTGTTCTCTTCTGAAAAAGACCGCAGAACCTTTTCCATCATAATTCAATTCCCGGCGTTAACCAGACGCACCATCCTCAACCCTTGAAGTGTCATGCAATTCAATGTCGCTTTCCTCCACCGGTGCGCCTGGAATATTACAAATTCGAATTAGTAAAGCCACATCTTGGCGTTACCAACAGGGCTGTGTAGTCAGTTTGCTGTACCACCAACTCCTCAAACTTTAAACACACCGACTCCAGCTTCGACTCTTGATATTTTTTCACTCAACTCCAAATTTCTTGTGAATCTTTATTACATTCATTTAGCTCTTATCAATAGTAGAGCCCAAGCCTCGCAGATAATGTCGAGTCGATATTACACTTTGAAATATCGGTATCGTCCATTAGATGTAAATAATGCCAGCAATTTTCCTGACGTCACTACATCCAAGTAGAGAGATGATACAATCGTCATAGCTTACAAGTGTCCATATGCAGTGTTTCTAGTTGATTCCGTGTACAGGACAACAGCCGTTTTACCAAATGCTCTGAAGTTTTAGAAATGTGCCATAAACTACAAATGCTCTGAAGTTTTAGAAATGTGCCATAAACTAGACGCCATCTTTGAATATTGGCTAATCATATCATCGTTATCAGTATGGCTGGGCACAATGATTCGAGTGCTCAAATCCGAATCGCGCATTAATTTTATTGATTCGAGACAAGTAGTAAAAGACGATTTTTCGAGTACTGGAATTATACGCTTCACACCACTGAAAATTAATTTATCAACAAGAATTATAGTTTCGTCACTAATTTTCATTGCTGAAGACTTGAAACCTTGATTGGCTGTATTGTAGCATACGAAACTTATATTACAAAGCTACAGAGATTACTGGACGTGGCACATTTCCGAGGTCATGATTATCCCACAACATTATCAGCAGGTGGAATGAAATCGGCATGGTCGAAAAGATACCAAAGTATCTTCTATGAGATGGATAACATGAATTGTATTCTTTGTGGTGGCATACACGGTACATATTTAATCTTTGACGAATTACATTCTGTTATGACGAAATAATGAGTGATACTCGATTACTTGACTCGAAGCATATTACGTGATTCAGAATCGAATCACTCAGGTACTCGATTTTGCCCAGCCCTAGTTATCAGTAGGGCGATTATTTTATGACCTAAAAACGGACCATTTTGCACTAAAAAATCAAAATTCTGTCATTTTTGACATTAAAAAACTATCTTTTGGCAAAATTTTACGCTCAAGTATTTCAATTAGGCGTTGATGCGCATCCGTATAACGTTAGAATTGAATAGTATATTCACATTGAACTGAACCCGATTATTTTCGGCTGACACTCGTCAGGGGTAATCGTCAGCAACTAGTAGAGAATTCAAAAGAACATCGTATATCAACAACCGTATCACAAAATGTGACGTCACCAGCATGAAATGTCGACTTTGAGAGCGTTCAATGAACTATTTTTAGATGGTACACGAACTCTTTTTGTTGACACAGCCTTGACTGGTGTATTTTGATAAAATTCGACTCCAAGGCATACAAATAGAAGCGTGGTCATTTGCTACAAAGTGTAAAAAAGTTCAACAATAGTACAACCTATACAATACCAATAAAATGAAGCTCGCAAAAAGATTTTGAGTTTTTTTGACATGGTACCACAATTCTGACAATATTCTGACTTTTTTTGCAATGTCAAAAAATAATCGCCCCAGTTATCAGTGAGGTTGTTAGTTACCGTATCGGTTTTATCAGTATCCACTCTAAAATCCGATATCAGCCGGTCCATAAACTGAACACTAAAGCATCGGATTCAAACAATTCCAAAACTGAATCCGACTCTCATTGAATTTAATCCGAATACTACTTCCAATAAGATACAACTGTTACAAGCCTAGTCCAATCCTGGAAAATTTCGTATCTTACTGTCTTCGACGACATCGTCTGATTCGTGGTATCGAATGGTCGTGACAATAAGAGGCGGGAAAAGTCCGGCCGCGATGATATGCAGCCAGCTGTTGCCCGCGAGACCGTTGGTCCAGACCCTCTCGAAAGCGCTTTGAACGCCGGGGCAAGAGACGAAGTGCTGTTAAATACGAGCGGAGCGCGATTGTAGTTTTGAAAGCAGTGTGAATATCGACACTTTCGGCATTGGTGGAAATGCCACGGCAACAGACATTACGAATGAGGTGATTTTAGGAAAAATTAGTCGATGGCAGGAACGTTGGCAATTAATTATGCAAAAAAATCCGACCCACATCTGCATTTTTATCTCCAGGGCACAAAACTGGACAATACATATCAATATATTATGTCTGTGCATGCTCTGACTCTGTTTTGTATAAGATTAGTAATTAGTTCCGATATCCAAAAAAAAAGTATTATTCCATCGTCTCATATTCTTCTACTGACCCCCTTATTCGCCTATCCCATCCCAAAGTGGCATGCATTATGCTTAGTTAAACTATGATACCTTGATATTCATCCCAACCAGCGGCACCCAAATTTTTAAATAACAATTGTAATTTTCGTACACAGGGTGCGATACGATAAGTTGACGCTACCCAAAGTCACATCAATCACAACTGGTCCTACACTGATGAGTTTCTTTTGTTTTTATCACATACGGTAAAGTGATTTTCATTTCGGTATGACGGATCAATAAACTAGGTGATGAAACATTGCCCACATGGTGTCGACAGTCGAAAGTCAGTGATCTACATAATATCTATCCTCGGATATTGTTTCAACCAAGGGTCGTTATCATCTATTTCCAAGCTTAATAGGACTTGTCATGTTGAGCGAGATAGCCTGGGAAAAGGTGTTTCTATTCATACTGCATTAATTCAGTGTTGGCAGGTACATATAAATAGTGACCGGATTCTTAGTAAAGTTATCCCAATTACTGTTACATAAAGATGTACAACAATTTTGAAATGCAATATGACTGCCAAGACTCTGAAGAAAGAACAGGTATATGTAGGCCTATATGAAATTAGATTAGCAAACTTTAATTATAAATCAATATTGAGATCGAATTAATATTGCCAAAATATCCATACCGTGTCGTTGGCTTCGATTGCCAAGTGAAGACAAGTGTAGTTCCCCCACTCCCGCAGTGGTGATGTCAAAAAGAAGTAGGATTTGTATGGGTTTTCCATGTAACACTTGGAAAAGATTCCAGTGGCAAGCATTTCATATTCATCTGCGTCGTCCTGCATTTGATGTTTCTAAACGAATCGGAATCCTCTATGCTTGCCGAAAACTCGTAAACAATTTGCGGGAACTTTGCAGGCATGGGTTCAACATATCTTATAGAACCATCTTATCTAATTCACATAAGAATCACTTTTTCATTCTTCCCTTTATTTACCGGTACTTGAGCTATGAAATTACCTGGCTGCTACATCTATGTGACACAATTCTTACGCCACACGAGTACTTTGGGGCCCACCGACAAGAATTTAGATTTAATAACAAGTCGAGCGTTAAATAATCCAATTCTTGACATGGTAGTTTTTCTTCTCAAGTTCTGCATCACTTGCGTCAGAGTAGAGATGATTGCCAGTTCTAAAGGGCAAATATACATATACAATGTCCTTGTACAATGTCCTAATATACATATATATCATGATGCTAATTGCCACAAGTGTGGTTTGGACACGGACCTCTCATATGTCGAGTGTCCACGGACCCCTGGTGGTATATATACTTCACTACTAGTTATTGTAAAACAAATTATAATTGATACACAATAACAAATATCCCAGTCAATACCATCACTTCTCTCAAATCCCGACATTGGTCAAACCGACAATACCAAATCCCGCTATCTTTACTCACAGTTTCCTGGTCCCTTTCCATTTGAGATGCAAGAACTTTCAACATCCGACTGGCAACGATAGCGGCTTGCGTCGAGCCATGCATGTATTTGAAGACGTGCATCGCTGTTTCTCTATAATTGAAGAGAATCGCCCATTGGAAGATTTCTCTGTACGGGTCGTCAAGCTTGCATCTGTAGGACCAACCCTCAATGGTCTCATTATTGTCCTGGTAAATGAAAATACACACATCGGGCCCATGTGAATGTCAGTGGTTCACAGATGTGGTCAGTGCTTCTACTTTTTTGGAGCACTCCAGAAGGTTCTGCCTCTTAGTGGATGTTCTTAGAGTACGGTACTTCAACATTTACCTGAACAGTTGTTACACAAAACTGATAAATTTTTGCAATTTGAATTATGTGAAGCCGAAAAGAGTTTCGGGATGAGTTTACATCTTTTTTATGAGTGGAATCGACACTATTTCACGGTAACTGAATATATATTCGATGATTTTACCTATGGGCAGAAAGAGACAAGTGTAGGAACTCGTTTCCTACTGAGTAGTTAACTAACTACGTAACTCTCATTTCGATACTGAGAACGCCAGACAAGTACAGTTACACTCAATCTGTAATCACAACAACAATAATATGAACATGCTCTCTGACTGGCACCTTTTGAGCGTGCAAGTCAGAGCGGTACGAATGTATCAGAATGTTAATATTCGAACGGTAACGCGTCAGGAATAAGCGTAATACATTTGTGAGTCACGATCGCTTGGATATAGTTTGTAGGTGTATTATGTGCAGCTACACCACCCTCCACCAGATCGTGACTAGCCTTTTCATGCTCGGAATCGAGGGGGCACGTTAATCATTCTTCCGAAGCAAGTCTTCATCTGCTTGTTGCGCGTATACGTCGTGTCATCCCGTTCACGTTGGGAGCTTTCGGGTGATCGTTGCTCATGATCTGGAGATGGTATCGAACGATCACGCAAGGGCGGTCTACCTCTTGTAGGTGGTTGCGCCGCCACGAATGGATGCTCTTTGTCAATGTAGGCTGGCTTAAGTCTGTCCGCCGAAACAAGTTCTTCGCGCAAGCCAATCCTCAGTCTGAAGACCTTCTCTCCTGGGGAGATTACCTCGTATGGTCCGTCATACGGTCTTGTCAGCGGGTGCCCATGTGCGCCTCTTCGCACGAAAACGAATTTACTGTTTGATAAGTCCGAAGTCACATGAGCTGATGTGTTTCCATGAGACGAGGTAGGGGTTGGGCGCAAACTTCCGGCAGTTTCTCGGAGGCGGTTAAGCAGTGGATTGTAGTTTGTAACGGTCTCAGGCGTGGCCATGAAATCTGCTGGCACTGCTATTGTCTCACCGTACACAAGCTCCGCCGAAGTCGACCCTAGGTCCGCTTTTGGCGTGGTTCGAAGTCCAAGTAAAACCCACGGTAGCTCGTCTACCCAGCTTGGATGCGTGCATCGAGCACGCAAGGCAGCCTTCATAGAACGGTGGAAGCGTTCCACCAGTCCGTTGGCTTGGGGATGGTACGAAGTGGTCCTGTGAAGTTTGGTGCCAAGAAGTTCACAAACTGCGTCCCATAGTCTGGAAGTGAACTGAGGCCCTCGGTCAGATGACATATCTGCCGGAATGCCAAATCTCGCCACCCAATTATACAGCAGTGCGCGGGCACATCCGGCGGCGGAAATGTCGGAAATCGGTATGGCTTCGGGCCACCTGGTGAACCTATCGACAATTGTGAGGAGATACGTGTATCCCCGCGAGTGAGGCAAGGGGCCTACGAGGTCGATGTTCAGATGGCTGAAACGCCTTTCCGGAACACGAAACGTTTCAAGAGCAGTTTTCGTGTGTTGGGTGACCTTCGACTGTTGGCAGGCGATGCAAGACCTGCTCCACTGGTTCACGTCTTTTGCAAGACCCTTCCACACATACTTGGCGCTTACAAAATTCTTGGTGGTCCTAATGCCCGGATGGGACAAGGTGTGTACAGCGTCGAAAACCCGTCGTCGCCACGATGGTGGAACCACCGGCCTCGGTGTCCCAGTGCTGACGTCACAAAGCAAGGTGGACCGCCCACCGTCAAATGGAATCCTCTGTAACTCAAGGCTGGTATCGCGTAGATCAAGGTCCGTTTGTTCTCGTGCCATCGCTTGGAAATCAAGGCCGTCGTCGATAGCGTTGACGGTGGCACGCGACAGTGTGTCCCCTACCGAGTTGCTTTTCCCAGAAACGTGCCGTATATCAGTCGTGTACTCACTGATTGCGGCCAATTGTCTGGATTGCCT
>ATSW01068132.1:0-11698 GCA_000444245.1 Botryllus schlosseri | reverse complement strand
TTATTATTATCTATCTTTCACCACGGCAAGGTTTGGCCAGGTGTTGGATTCGGCAATGCCTATTTTTTCATGTGTGCAAGACTGCAAGGATATACTACATCAAAACTAAGTAATTCTACCGCATGCAGAGACGTGATGATTATCGGGATATGGTACTTTTCTGACAAATGTAGAGATTTGATGATGATTGACACATATGTACGAAATCCTATTCTTGCTTTACGCGGATTTCCATGTTTATTCGTTATTATCCTTGAAAAAAGCGCATAATCCAAATAGGGGGGCCCTTCGTCCAGGGGGGCCCGGGCGACCGCCCACCTCGCCCATCCCAAAAGCCACCACTGCTACAGCGACCGCGGGCGACTCATTTGGTCCGCGTTGGTGACCCCTGTACTAGAGACATTTGAATCGCAAAGCTCGAAAAACGTTTTCAAGAATTAATTAAATTCTCGAAAATACTCTATAATTTATGTTGGTTTACGAAATACTTTTGAGTCCCCTTCGAGCACGCTCCCCACCCTATTAAGGAATTTGGGGTGCGGCGGGTAAAGACCTGGCAATAATGCAAATCGTTGGATGCGATAAATCATCTACTATAAAGTTGGGCAATTGGTATATTATGACGTAATAAGCAAATGACGCATGATGTATGAAGTGAGTTGATATCTCATGAAGCCTTTTCATCGCAATCCTTGTATTGTCTTCCAATTTATCATTTAAGATTATAGTCCTAAGAAGCAAAACAAATGTAATCGTGAGTAATCGTGATTACTTTTGCAATGTAATCGTAATCGACTACTTCCTGATTTTGCTGTAATCGTAATCGTAATCGTAATCGCGTGATTCCAAAGTAATCGTAATCGCAATCGATTACTTTCATGAAGTAATCACCCCATGTCTGATGTCTATATTTCAGTAAGCTCCTCTTGTGTCGCCAACTCCTGACAAGGCGCACGCGAAAAGCCTTTGAGTCAATATGTTCCACTGTAATGAATGCAGACCCAAAAGCAATAGTAAAGATAGGCCTACCCCAATAAGCATTGCTTTGTCACGTATATTTCAAACACAAGAACAACGAAACATATAGCACTTCTACTACAAGAAGCTGTTCGGCATTCCAAGCAATATGCGTTCTTCTGAAGTTTTCTGTGTCTTGGGCAAACCCGTCGGTTGCAAGTGTCACTGGCAAAACGGGTACATGCTTTGTTACGTCGAGATGCTTGCACGAGTGTATGAACTGAGAAATGAAATAGCAACTTTCCTTGAAAATACAAACATCGCCGACTCATAATCTTGTCATCGAAAATGGGTATCTAATCTTGCTTTCGTAGAACTTTTACCGTCACATCTAAACAAATTGAATTTGCAACTTCAGGGGGAAACAACTAAATAAGCTCACTTTCCTATACTGGAGGAGAGTAAACCTACCAGCACTATACATTTGTAACTGTGATATACCAAATTTAATTAATGAATTTCCATCCACTTTTCCGACATTCGTTCTGTACAAAATAAATTCTGACTACCCAGTACTCCGGTTAATGTGGGCGCCAATACCATTGCCAGAAAATTTCAAATGGGCCCATTTGAAATGCCATGCAATTGAATTGAATGACAAATTTCATACAAAGAGCATATCGCTGATTGACTTTGACAAAGAGTACGTTCTTGAAATGGGTCTTCATCCCACTGATCCCAGCTTGACCAACAATGCAAAAGAAATAGCATCGACTTTTGGTAGCACGTGCGCATGTGAACAATAGTTTTCAACAATGAAATTCACGAAGAGCAAGCTAAGATCACGTATCCCAACGCACATTCTGAATATGGCCTGATTCTTGCTTCATCTGACTTGTTGCCAGAAGTTGAAAATCTATCACAAAGCAAGCTGCGCAAAGTGTCACATTTATCATGCGTTATGATGTAAGTGTAAATATATTTGTATTGCTCTTTTTGTGATTTGTATGATTGAGATTGCAGCATTGTAGGGTAATATATACCGACGTGACTGTAAACTATAGTATTAAGAAAAATTCCGGTCCGGCCCGCCAAAATGTTGTGCACCTGAAATTTGGCCCGCGACTAGCAAAAGGTTGCCGACCCCTGGTGTACGTGTTACCAATGAAGGTATTCCTGGTACGTTTGAGCGACCGTATATGCTATATATGGAATCGAGGTACGGCCGTGAATAGCAAAAAGGTTGAATACACCTTACTATACGGAATCAGTGTATTATGTAGTCGGGGGTGTTCAAGATTCGAGTAGCCGTTAATAAGGTGTACCACGAAGAAAAAGGGCTGAAGAGCACTGGCCTACACTACACACATGAAGCACACTCACAACTCGCATTCGCCGAGAAATTTTTTTGAAGCAGATTTCATGCGTTATGATGTCATAATAGAAAAAAGTATATGAGTCGCTCAAAATATAATGAAATGAACAGAAAGGCAGAGTCTTTCCAGTTCCAGTTGTTTTCATACCATTGCTATATCCAATTGCAAGCATTTGTAGTGGTATCTTTGCAACGGAAAGTAATCCAAAACTTATTGTCAAGGAAAAGAACCTCTGCTGGTGTCAGATATCCCACGCAGCTAAAGTTCATGCGTGCACGGCGCTAAAACTAGCATGCCCAGCTCATTTCGATGCCACAACACTGAACGAAATCCACGGTTTCGCATAAGTAAATCATTTGTGACGTCATAATGCAACTTGAATCCACAACTTGGCATAGATTTTCTCTAGGTAGGCGTTGTTTCTCGTTGCAAGCGTCCGAGATAGAAAGGTCTCTTTCCTTTTTCGGTTGACTCGCGTATCTTGAGACCACCATGAGCGACACTAAAATCAAGGACTCTCCGCCGATCGCTGCGAAGCTTCGCGGCCCCGGCCCTGGACGCTACCGGCTTCCGTCCACGTGCGGATTCAAGGGCCACGACTTCACCCGCGATATGAAGCCTGCTTATTCGTTCGGGAAAAGACTCGGAACGTCGTTCATTTCCACCAACAAGTTTAGTCCTGGCCCGGTATATTTCATTGATACGCGATACACGAGGCACGGACCGGACGGGACGCCACATTATTCGATTTTGGGGCGGCCAAAAGATCAAAACATGTTCAAGACACCTGGACCTGGGAATTACCAAAACGAGAGGGTGCACCCGCAAGGCGAAAGAAACGCCCCCAAGTACTCGATGGGCTCAAGAACTCGCTACAGAGCATGCGATTCGTTTCCGGCGCCCAACAGCTACTCACTACCCCAGCTGTTAGGCAGTAAAGTGATCAACAAGGTCTCAAGTGCCAGTTACTCTATGACCGCTAGGTCAATAACTGGTAGTTTTGTGGAAGATTTAGCCAAAACGCCGGGACCCGCACTGTATAGCGTTGCCGAGAAAAACACCAAACGCAGGCAGGCGCCTTGCTACTCGATGCTGGCCAGAAGATACATGCCTGGGGACAAAACGACCAAACCAGGCCCTGGGGCATACCACCCTGAAACAGTTTCGTATAACAGGCCGCGGGCCCCGCAATTTTCGATGGGGATCCGACATTCTGAGTTTGTGACGCCTTTTGTGAATGAACCCAGTGAAGAGTAATAAATCAGGTCACAAATCATATTATGCGTGCCTTGTGTGGATGCTGTGTGGTGCTACCATGGAGAACCCTTCTGCATAATAATTAATCTATATGTTTAGTAAATTTGTCAATCACGTTCAATTTAAGATTAACGTTTCCTATGTAACTTTAGCCTAAACGTGAATAATAACACTTGTCAACACAGGCAGGCAGACAAAGGCAGACAAAGTAAGGGTGGTTTTGGGGGTTCTGAAGGGCACTGATTCCGAATGAGATCTTGGTTTTTTCAAATTGGCTCTTGTTTTGGAGATCATCCACAGGGCTATTTTGACCAAAATCTCCCATTTTCGCTGTAATGGCTAGATAGAAAATCGGCTCAGTCGTAGGCCCTATACTATCAAGTTTAGAAATTGAATCTGCTTGTTATTTATACACACAGAAGACTCTTTTAAATCAAAATACAGCAACAGCACTACATTTAGGGGTATTAGATTTATCATAGCTATAGACTTTCCTGGATATCATATGTTCATCTCATCTGCCCTGATATCTTTCTTTTGTTGTTTTGATGTCGTGGTAGAACCTCTCCATTGCTAATCAACAAGATGATCATGAAATATATCAAGATGACTGAACAGGAAGTGAACTTTTACGCTCATGTTTGTTCCAAGTAGACTATTCCATGTGCAGATACGAATTTTCGGACCAACTGTTTGTAGTTGGGTGCTTTGTGATCATCTAAAAAGTTTTATTTACTACATCTTAGGAGAAATTTCATGCATTGAACTCTTTCATAATATGAAATTGGAATCTTTCATCCGCATTCGAATCTCAAATTTATTAAAGATACCAGATTTAAGCTTCCCGTTTAATGGGGATTCTAGTTATACCCACTTCGGTGACTCTGCTGAAAATTATCCATTTACAAGTCAAAAGAAATGAGACGCATATGAATATTGTAGGTAAGCTTTTCAAGTACAAATTGTATTGCTTTATACTCCTTTTTAATCTTGGTAGAATGACCAATTGACGCATTGAATATGTATTTCCGTTGTGCAAAAGTACAATTTTTAGGCTTGATAAACTGCTTTTAGACAAACAAATATTTGGCATCAGGTCATGTTAACATTGATAGAATGGCTGAAAACGAGATGAGTGTTCTTCATAGTACATTATCTATTTATGTGCAGTATAACATTAGAAAAATCCACGACTCTCTTCCTACCAAGTGAAATATTAAAAGTAAATACAGAAATTTTGTTTTTTTTAGAGGTATAAGTATCTTCTGAGCAAAAGCCAATCTTTCAAAACTAACGTGATATTCGTAATCAGCAACTTCGAAAACCCCAGAAACGACTCTCAGATGTTCTGCCGAAAAAATTCCTTTTCATTCTGTTGCACGAACAACGCGATTTTCGTTGTAGTCGATCAGATATACATCTGATTTACAATCGAATCCGCATAAACGGACACCAGATAATCGGGGCAACCGCATTATTCGGCTAGAATGCTTGGGAACGCAAAAGTAAAAATTGCACACAATTATTCGCTTAATTCGGACACAGGTTATAGCAATTCCTATCGGCACAATAAGCAGTACTTTGTTCGTTTTAATACAGGATTGCATTATGAGCGCATGATTATGGTGGAGCAATGACGATCCATATAGTAACAATCGACAATGAACTCATCATATATGGCTTTGTCAGCTTCATAGTCGCTTTTACTGCGGTGCTATTTCGTCCACCTTGACACCCTCCTTAAGTTATGGGGGCCGCCGAAGCACAGTACATTGTAGATTTAGCCTGCAGTTAGCATCGTTAGCTCTTCCATAAATGATTTTCTGCCCGGCTAAAAGCTTTTTGCTTTTACATCGTGCAAATACCGTTTCCGCCCTTGCTGTATGGCTCCAATATTGTATTTCAATAAATGCTGTAGGCCTACCTGTATTATTTTAACCCAATCTGTGTGCGTGTGTGCGTGTATGTGTTAGTCCAGGGATGTGGAGTCGGAGTCGGAGTGCAATTCAGATGCATAGAGGAAAAACACTACAAAATGAATCTCCATGACCAACGCAAAATTGCTGATGCATCGCAAACTGGCGCAGTTTTGGGAATTATGCCATGATACCGTGAATTCGCAAATAAATCGTTTGGTTTTGTAAGTGACAACATCACTTGTAATATTGATGCAAATATAATCAAACGCTGCTTCCTTCTTGACAAAATCAAAAATGATTCAAATTAGTATAGCTCAGCCAATTGGGTCGAACAAATCTTTAAGAAATAGTGCAAGTAGTCCTAGTCCATGAATACTTGATTAAGTGCATGTAGACTTATGCTATTTGACTACTGTCTGAATTTCGTTTCTGACCACCGTTTATTAGTATTGTAAGAGCGTGTAGTTTTCATCAGTAGTGAGTATTGAGAAAATTTGTACATCTTTGTATTACATAGTTGCTGACTCATACACAAGAGCTACACGTCTATGGTTTTTGTCCACATTTTAATTATACAGGAGGGGATGTATATCATGCTTGAATAATTCATACATACGATAAAAATAAGAATATTTCGAAATAGATGCTTCCTAGTTAATTGTACTGTGAGTATATTTCGAGCTGTGCCACCATGAAACAATTTTGCATGCCATCCTGAATATTATCTTTGCATAAGTTTAATGGTTTTATGAAATTCATTAAACCATCACTGTGGCATATAATTTTCCAAGTAAATTTGTAGTACTGTTGGAATCGTAGTTGGAGTCGCAGTCGGAGTTCTGTGAGGAAAACAGTCGGAAACGGAGCGGGAGTCGGAGTCGGCGCGTTTGAAGACTCGGGTGTCGGAGTTGAAGTCGACATATTTAAAATTACTGGAGTCGGTGGTAAAATTGACCGACTCCACAGCCCTGGTTCCCTGACACATAACCGACACATATTAGTCAATCTCGGGTACAGCTTCCACACTTGAACGGTGCATCTACCGGAATATCGCAGAACCATCAAGTCAATACTGACGAAATTTGGTGCAATTTTGAAACCCTTCTCTGTTCCCTGATTCTGGGACTGAATCTAAAGATGCATTTAAAACAAACCTGTTCAAAACATGGTAGACTGTGTTGCTAGGGTATCAGCTGCTTGACCATTTTCACATTCTCCCTAATGTTATCTATGAATAGGTCATCATCTGCGCCAGGCAGGGATTTGCAAAATCACCCCTTTCGCAAGGTGATTGAAGATACTAACCACACGTCCCAAAAGAGTATCAGGGTATTCATAATCGTCTATGTCAGGGGTGTCAAACTCAAATTGCGTCGCGGGCCGGATCAATCAACACATTCCAAAATGTTCCTCGTGCTCTTGCTTTTCACTAGATTAAAAGCATACATATATATAATACACTGATCATAGGGTTTTAAAAGTAGCAAGTTGCAACACCTTTATTTGCGAACAATTGAATTTGCAAAAATACGATGATTGTCCAATGTCCATGGTTGAATAATCAATACAGATAAGAACCGCTATAACAATGGCGTTAACGACGATGTAAGTTGGCATATTCTATGCTCCCTGTGATTTAGTCCTAATCCGGCGTTAGCCCTGTATATGCGGTTGTAAAGAATACAAGACATTTAATTGGAAACGCGGACGTTGGAATTCGGTTTATTCTGCGATTCCGGATTCTCTCGTATCTGGGGATCACAGGACACAGCAGTGCGACCATAGATATTTCAATTATATATTTGTGCAACTAATATAGGCTATTTCCCATGTAAACTGCATATAACGGTTCTGCATTGGCAGTTTCGCTTCTGTGAATAACTACTTTTTGTTCCATATTTGTATAAAACTCTTAACTTGGTGTGTACTTTTTGCCTTCTTGAAATTGCCTGTCGGTTTCACCAACTTGTTACCAGTGGTAAAGAGTGAAACCACAGAACCCTAGTCGGGTGGTTATAATGGGGCTTATGAACAATGGAACATGAACATGAACATGGAAGTATTTCCTGTAAAATATCTCAACATTTGATACAAATGTGTTGAAAAATATAAGAATCTTTCAATCTACTCAGAATTGCTTCGCGGGCCGGATGAAATCGTCTGGCGGGCCGGATGCGGCCCGCGGGCCGTATGTTTGACACCCCTGGTCTATGTCCTTTGGTACGTCTGCAGGCATACCAATTCTAGAGAGCACAAGAATCGAATTTCGAACTGTTGGGTATTTTGTGGAAAGTAGATTCGCGGCATATGGCCCACTGAAACATGACTCACACGACATATCCCATGTAATTAACTTAGGGATGCGAGTGGCGCAGTGTTCTAAGCAGATTCGTCAAGGCACCGGTGGTGGTTGGTTCGAGTCTCGGCTCTGTCATGTTTATATGTGTCGGGGGTTTATCTCGCCTCCTCATCCCCCAACTGCAGTGACTCAAAAAAGCTCAGGAATTACGGCTCCTAGATAATATACCATTGAAAATGTAGGCCAATATTGTCACTTTGCCGATGAAGGCTCCCCATCCCTGCCTTATACAAATGAATGAATATCTTTGAGCAAGATTACATGTTGATGATGTGCTTTTTCGGTCAGCAATCATTATAATCAGAAATTCCATGGTACATAATGTGCGTGACGAGAGTCTTATTCGATATCGTATACGTATAGTCTATTTCTATTGTAACTATTGTTTGAAGGGTCATAACTCATGCTACATGTTTTTTGGAAAATATTTGGACAATTATGATATACTTGTTAACTTGAAAAACAATTCTGCTGCTTTTGAAATGGTAGTTGTTCAAAATATTATTGTTCAATACACTTCTTACTTTAAATGCAACACTAGCTGGATCAATTGTTGTCGGCATGGATTCTTAAAGTATGGGTCGCGAAGGGTATAATTTTGGGTCGGAACGGAACGAGAACGATCTTTTAATACATATGTAATATTTGTTGAATTTCTTCGCGCTTCGCGCGATTTCCTGTGGCTAATTTGTACTTATCCGGAGTCACTGTGTTGCAGGCCCGGGAAAGTGCGGCCCGCAGAGTTATTCTGTGCGGCCCGCGAAAGGTTGCTTGAAATTGAAAATATTAAACCTACTTTTTAATGTTGCTGCGTGTACTAAAACCATAGGATGTATAAACTGAATCGGAAATTCGTTTACTATCAAGCCTGTTCGTTAACATGCCGCGATTACGCAGCCTATACGTACCTCACATGCCTAATCCAGATTCAAAGTAAAGTCCAAGTAGCAAATTATGCCGTTAAAATTAAAGTCACAAGAAGTCACCAAACCTTCTTTGTTGCCATTGTCACATTACGCATTACACGGTCTGTGTTCGAATTGTTACGTGATGCGTTTCCAAATCCCTCATTGGTAAAACAAGTCAATCAGTAACCGTGATTTCTATGATATATCACTCACCACCCAAAAAGATATCAAAAAAATAAAATCGAAAGTTGAAATTCAAAGATGGTATGGAGGACTAAATATTTGTTTGCTACCCGTCTTTTTAGTAGTTAGTGCGGAGCACGTCGCTGTGTTTAAGTAACGAAGATTTACACTCGATCAAGGGACGGCGAATTCTTAATTACAAGCTTGGCTCAACAACAAGGCCATTTCGGCAAGTTGCACACTTCTCGGAAACCAGCTACCAAGACAATAAGCTTTATAGTATCTACAGGACAGTAACTGCCGCACCCCAAACCCTCCAATTGGGGGGCGAGCTCGAAGGGCACCCAAAATTATTTCGTGAATGAACATAAATCATGGAGTATTTTTTCGAAGATTTATGCAACTTCTTTCAAATTTTTCTCGCGCTTCGCGCGATTTAGAGTGCAGTGGTCTATAGAATTGGGTATTTCGGCGTCAGCCATTACCGCGCCACGACGCACCAAGATATATGAAGTTTAGGCCAACAAGGAATTCCGAGAAGGCAGTGCAATTGCAACTGATGATCAAATTAACCAAGTCAAGGGAAAAAAGCTCGACAGCGAGAAAACCTTGGCCGAAAAGGACTGCCCTTATGTAGACCAAAAACCACGATGTCCAATTGTCCGTAGGCAATATTTGCCAGTGAATAAATACCAATTGGGAATCGTGTGCGTATTTTAGTTTAGTACGCTTTGGCGATTTCAATATCTTTTCACATAGCATACGGGAGGTCACGAAATAGCAACACGTAACGAAGTAATTATACCAACGGGCCCTCCCGAATATTTCCAAGACAGCACCTCACTCAGCTCTAGCGGTAAAACTGAGTGCGTGGGCTGAGAGAAGTTAAAAAAATATAGTAATATATATGCAATTGCCAATATTATTGGCCGATTGAATCATGAATCATGGAAAAATTCCGCGCCTTGCGCGATTAGGTCATAAACGTTGTCGATTAGTGTATACAAGAAATTTCGCTCAGAAGTAGTGCTAAAAACTTGTTACCTGATAGTGTCCGGTTTGGGTTTGGTTTATAACTTTATGGGTGGCCCAAGACCAACTTTTAGGGGGGAAGGGGGGGCTGACGACGGCTGTTTCGACCATCCCAAATACATTTTAATGTATTAATAGAAAAACGCGGATAGGGACTTAAAGAGAGTTCAAAATGTATCATGTTTAACATTGTTTCAAAATATGACGGCAAATAGATATTCTTTGGTAATGAGCCGTCACTTTCTCATTCCCCAATATCAGCACATCCACTGAGCACCATTTAATGTAATTCACTGCTTTCAATTTAGAAATAAAATCAATACCAAGGAGAATACAACTAAAATTTTTGACTCGGCCCGCCAACATATTTTCTGCTTCTCATTTGGCCTGTGGCGAAAAATAATTGCCCACCCCTGCTGTATTGGGTACCATAGCCGATAAGCGAGACACGTAGAGAAATCGTTGCTGCAATATGGCTTGATCATGAAAATGTGCTGGTCTTGGTATTACACCCTGAAACTCCGTTAGAAACCGCTGGGATCCCTTAGTATAGGGGTGTGCAACGAGCGGGTGCGGGTGTGGACTATGATACACAGTCATTTCGAGGCCAACTCCTTCCGCGCCGGGACACATGAAAACATGAAGCGTTGGCCAACATACGGCTGCACAAAGCGCTGTGCCAAAAAGATCAGTGGCGATGAAACCTCGGCTGGGAGAATTTTCAAAATTTATCGTCGCTGGCTGGCCAACACCTTCGATATTGATATGCCCTATCGTGGAACAGACATGGGGTAATCGTGATTAGTAATCGTAATCGATTACGACGATTACAGCATTTCCAAGTAATCGTAATCGCAATCGATTACATTCGAAAAAAATCCGAAGTAATCGTAATCGTAAACGACTATTTCACATATCTAATCGATTTCTTTGCGGAAGAACGATTACTTTTCATTTGTGCAAGGACCATGACATAGACCAGTGGTCGGGAACCTTTTTCGTCCGAAGAGCCATATTGACCGTTTATTTTCCATTTTACCTACCAAAGATCCATACATGTCAATCTACTACTACGTCACAATTTAAAAATGATGACGTCATAGTAGCGCAAATTCGACATCACTACATGGGATTCGTCGTTTGCACCGTATTTTCTCAGCAAAAACTCGTACTAATCATGCTGGTTGCCTTATTTATATAATGAGTAAGAAAAACTGGAGATACATAGATATTTTGCAAGTAATATATTTTTAATTGTATTGCACCGAGAGGCATATGATATTTTTCGAAGCTTAAGACGAATAACATTTAGATTTCCAACATACGTAGACCAGAATAAAAGTATGAATCTACTTTTAAAACGCCTTTTCCAGCTAATGCGTCTTTTGGTGTTGCATGGTATTCCTGATGGCTCTTTAGTATTGTTGGTAATTGTTAAGGTTAAGCCTCTTACAAAATTTGAGACTTTCGTCAGTTATACGAGATCTTGAGTTCGTCTTGATGATATTCTTAAATGCGAGGACCCATGATTGCATACGTAAGTGGAGCCAAACACGGTCACTATACATTAGTATACATACGCATTTGTGATGCATCAGTGACGTGGGGTCAGGTGAGGCAAGTGAGGCAGTGCCTCACCTGTCTACTAGATTTTGAACATTTTTCCACGAAAATCACGCAACTTGCCTATTTATTGTTAGAAAATAA
>ATSW01068110.1:0-14835 GCA_000444245.1 Botryllus schlosseri | reverse complement strand
AAAAAAATCGTGCCTCGAGTCTGACTCGAGTCGAGTCATGACTCGAGTCATTACAACCCTGCTGTATACCCTGTACAATACATTAGAATAATGTGCCGTCATCTTATCAGGATTGTCACAGTTGATTGCCATCCACTTCCTGGGTCAAAAGCTGTACATAATTATTTATTATTCAGCCTATACATTTTACGCACGTTCCTGTCCTATACTTGAACTTGGATCATGCTATAAGGCTATCCTGAATCACCTGTAAAGGATCGCTACTGATGCGTGTCGTTCGATAAAAATCCAAAAGAGTTGCGAAAAGTTGCATGAAAAATCGGAAAAGTTGCAAATGCAATATAAGATTCCTCCAAACAGCTTACTACATAACTTCTGAGTATTTAGGAATAGCTGCCGAAAGTTGTAACAAAAAGTTGCGATGGTTGCAAAAACTTGCCCTAATAATTACAAGTAGAATCTTCGAATATATCTTTCAGTTACCGTGATACTGTGTCAGTGTTAGCGCACTGTGAAGCCATCTGCAAAAACTACAACATCAGGACCTCCGTAGTATAGGGCCCCAAAGGTGCCAGGATGTGCTTCCAGCAAATCACTGCTCCAAAGATTCGGTTTCCTAATCATAAAAGATGTGCGGAACCTAGATATTGCCAAGTTTATCCATCAGTCCCACCGCGGTTACTGCCCCGAAAATTCCAATGACTTCTTTACCCCGGTATAAAGATGCATAATTACAACACACGCGCGTCCACGTCGTCCAACTACCATATATATGGCCGACGTAAAAGATCATCGCTCCATCAAATATGCCGGACATGTAGTGTGAAACAGTATCTCGTCGGCTATAAGACAGTCGTTGAGCATATGTCCAGATTGTCCACATTCGAGTCGATATACAAAAAATTTCTACTGCATCAATACTAGTCAGCCCTCAAGTATACTGGACCACGACCTGACATATCGATCTCGCCTTCCTTGTCGCTTGTGCTTTTATGAATATGATCTTCTTTTACTTTTCATTCAGTGTGCAGTGTGCACTATGCATGTTTCCTTGTCCTGAGCTAAGGTGTGTGTCTGATTTCGAAGACTACTCCAAGGCAAGAAAGGACGGACGTTTTCATTGTACCGTATCGCAGTCTTGTAGTGAAATGGTGAAATTACCAGTAATCGAGAGAGAGATATGATAATATTTTTCGCCTGCACCATCGAGATGCTTTGACGACGGAGATGCGAAACGTCCGTAAGTTCACCTAGTCTACACCACCATTTTTTCTCCTTCATGCTATCCGTGGTTGCTGTGTGCTTAGCAGAATAGCTGCGAATACCAGTTTTCGAGTCTTTGGTATGACCGGGCCGGGGATGGATCGAAACCGCGAACAACCGGTCGAGAAACCGGACGCATCACCATTACACTATCTCGCTCGGTATATTGGTATAACGGTAATACATTGGATTGAATTCAAAATTATCTCAAAACTACTTTCTACTTTTCAAAATCCAAATTGTAAAAAGTAAATGGTTGCAGTCTCCTCTTATATAGGTAGTGCAAGCAGGCAACACCTATCCTATAATTGAGTAATGCGTATATATACTCCGAAAAACCCGAATTACTTCGTTCTGCTCGTGAGATGGATTGCTTTTTTTGTGGTTGAAGACTGCCTGTATCACACGTCTATCTCTATCACATAGGCTATAGGCCCTATTTCCCATCACAGGAAAATTCAACAGAGACATCTGTTTCAAATTATTTTTGTAATGAAGACAAAATCTGACGCTGTATAAAAAATAACAAGTTTGCAGACAAAAATACATAAATATAGGCCTATACTCGTTATCAGAATCGATGCATTGTTTCTGGCCATTGGCCTCCGCCAAGTCGAAAAACGCATTGCATGTTAGTGAAATTTGGTAATCCCACATATCAATTGCAAATACTTCGGGATTATATCGATGCTACATATCTGCCTGCTTGCCAGACCGCATGCCGACGCGAGTAAAATTCGCGGACTTTAAGCGCATCGTCGTCAGATACGCGGAGTTATAAAAATCGAGGTAAACAGGACCTATAAGAACGACTTCCTCGCGCAGACATTCGACGAGAAGTATCGTTTGTGCAACATATTGAACAAAAGGTACAAAACTGGCTCGGATGACTCTAGACCGATGTATCGCTTGGTGCTTCGTTTTCACGTATTGTGCGGAATAGCAGGAAAACTTAACGCAATGACGTAAAGGTTGAAACAAACAGACAGCAATACGATTTGAGAGAGCAATACCGAAATCAAACACACGAAATAGTAGTACGCTTCCAGCAATTCACCAAAGCTGCATTTTTATACCCCAACTAATTGAAGGGGGCAGAGATGAGCATAGATAGGATGCGACAGGTTTTGACCGTGTTGGGGTCGAATTTTGAGTTACAATTTATTTGAAGAGACTCTTTTAGGTACAGAACTTCAATAATGAAGTAATATATTCATATTGAAATAAACCCAAACTTCTGGCTAACACTCGTCAGGGATAATCGTCAGCAACTAGTAGTGATTTCAAAAGAACTTGATATACAACTGTTGATTTACAATTGAAGTTCTACCTCCAAGAAGCTGCTCAACTGTTGATTTCCAAAGTTCCACTGAATTATCTACTTTTTTGACGATTACCCCTGACGAGTGTCGGCCAAAATAATCAAGTTTATTTCAATGTGAATATAATATTTAATTGTATACCTTTCTTTGGATGGTGGATTTGGACTTATAATAATCATTGGACGATTTCCATTTCCAGCTATTTTTTGTAAATTTTAGTCGTTCTTAGATTTGGACTTGTATGTGTACATGACTCGAAATGAATTCTGGATTGAGTCTGGAGTGTAGTCCCAAGTCGTGCAGTATAGGATTCGGATTTGAAAATATGAAATCGAATCGCAGTTGATTATCACTTTCGATCGACTATCCAACAACATTTAGATGAACTTCACAGCGAAAAACCTATAGAATAACGCATACCCTGGAATCTTCGAGTTTTTTATTTTTGGCTTCAAGAATATCGATTTTAGTCTTGAGCGTTTGAACATCGTCTTTTTCTTTAACTAGGCCTTCTTTCTCTTTTTGAAGCTTTTCATGACTTTCTTTTTCTTTCTTGAGATCTGCTTCTAATGCGTGAATTTTCTTCTTCATAGCGCTGGTAGAATATTCTTCATTCATAAGGTTTATTCGCGTCTCCATTTCCGTTATCTTGGACTTTTGGTCTTCCGTCGTTTGTGCGCTATTTCTCAATTCTTGTATTTCCCTTTCCAAACCTGTGATCTTCTCCTCCGCTTCCTTTTTATACTTAATAAATTCCACCTGTATGGAGTAACGAAAGGCATGGTTTACAGTCAAGAATCACCTGCTGACTGAATTTTGTCTCGTTCTGGTACAAGTATCGGCTGTCAAATTTGACGGGATTTAGCGAACATCGCATGTCTGATATTCTCGTACACACTCAGGGAAAATGATCAGTAATGAAATTAGGCCTACACAGCGTATAATACGGTGCAGGAAATCACCCTGGGCAATTACTATCTAATATTTATTGCTTTAACATTGAAAACGCTGAGCAGACAGTTGAACCGTTTGGATGGGAATGTTTTTGTGTCGCATTCCCCGTAAGCAACTGTTAATAAAGAGGGCATCGTGTTTGGCTGCAGGCTGACAAAAGCATAAGCTTATTACCGCAAACTGGTCCATGAAGTTGTCTGAAACTGTGATAATATATGATCATGATCACGACACAATGCGCCCAACTGGCCAGTGTCCATACCTAATACTGTTTATCACATTTGAATGTAAACGTGTTGCTCTTTGTATAATGAAGTCTGCAACGCTTGGTAGATCATGGAAGTATTTAATTCAGTGGTTCCCAAAGTGGGCGCCAGCGCCCCCCTGGGAGCGTTCGCGAGCGTGAAGGGGGCGCTAGTCATGAAATGGGCGATTTGGCGGCGCTGGCTAGAAAATTGTGCGGTAGGGGGCGCTGGGAGCAAATATGCGCGCGGTGTAGGTTAAGGCCACTTTTGCGTATACTCAGTTAGATTCGCAGTAAAAATACATAATAGATTCAGTAAGGGCAATAGAGGGTCGTCCGTCTATTTATTCATCTATATCGGAAAAGTCCATTGTTACTTGAAAATCTTATTCCTGCTCACGAATGCACTATTTTAGCAGTCGGCAGCATCCCCGAAAAGCATGGCTCATTGTGTGCTACTGTGAGAACTACGAAGTATATTTGAGCAGTTATTGCTCATGCAAGGTGTGATGGCTTTTTAAGAGAAACTTTCTTGCGTGATTTTATTATCTGTTTCAAACAATCGTGGATTATCCACAGCGCCGTCACCGTGGCCCCCGACATGGCGTTCTGGTTGCGAGATACGACATCTCTCCTACTGGACGGGCGTATTTTCCAAAATTTATGACTAGAAAACATCCGTTCTTGGTAATGATGAAACCTCATAAAGGTGGACATGGCACTGTCCGTATTCGGTGACAAGTCCGTGATAATTCACCGAAATTTTGTGACACGTCAACTGTTTCAATTTTCAAGCTTGCTTTGAGCTACCGGTCCAGCTCGAATACCTGATTTTGATGGAGAAACATAAATCAATCATCTCACTAAATTACACGAGGATGGTGATTTGGTTTCAGGATATATTCCAATTAGAAATTCCTCACCGGATAATCAATTCATTCTGTGAAGTTTCCAGGCATGACATGTTTGAGCAGACACAATTACATTGTAGTTAGGGTTACCACGTCCTCTTTTAAGAGGATTTGTCCTTCTTTTTGACTTTTTTGAAAGTGTCCTCGGAGGACGCCTAAATGTCCTCTTTTTTTGAGAATTTGTTCACTTTTTTGAAAATTTGGGTTAAATGGGGGAGATGTGGTACCGATGGATCACTGGGACCGAGAATACTTGAAACATTCTCCATGAGAATTCCATGATTATACTCCTTAAATTTGTCTACATTTACATGCTGGAAGAATCTTTCCTCACATGCAAAAAAATTCGACCTGCGTGAATTATGGGGTCTGTGACGAATGATTTACGTTTTAGGGGGTGTAAAGTAAATTTGGATCGACATTTGCATTTTTCTATATCACCTTTTAGACTAACAAACCCGCAATCATTTTTAATGTGAAGTATAGGGCTTGTATCAGGGTACATAATGGCACATATTTTTTGAATCAATACCATCATCGAGTCGACTATTTTCAATTCAATTACAATATTTATGGGGTGGGGGACCTATGATACCATGCCAAAGCAAGCAAAATAGATGGACCAACTAATCACTTAACAACAGAAACTCGCCTACATATATATAGGCTGTAAATAATAGTTACAGTTGGTGTTTTATCGCTATTACGAGGTATTTGAAAGTCAAAATGTCGATTGGCGGGTAATATGTATGTGGCATTAATTTTGTAAGTTTGGGTGTAAATCAAAACATGATTTTATGCCAACATTTGAGTTGATATAATCCATTTTATTCTTGAAGGTCGCGGCGAAACATTCTTCATTGGCTTGCTGTAGCTTAGATTATAGTACACAACAAAACGAGTTAACAAATTTGAGTTTTTGAACGTATGTCTCATAGGTCCCATGGTCGTGTGCCTTTGGACTCACCGGGTGGGGATCGATGACACGTTCGAGCAACAAATTTTAAACGTTAATAAATATTTTTGAAAAGGTGGATATTCATGTAAATGTCCGCGATAGGTAGAGCTTGTATCGAAGTGTTGAGACAGCAAGAGATCTGCTATTCTCGGCTGAAGATTTGGGGGCCAGAGATCATTTTGCAATTTTTGATCCATCGGTACCACATCTCCCCTATACGTGGAAATTGGACTGAGATATAGGAAATCAGCGCTCGAGTAACGTTCTGACGAGTTTTTCGGGACCTGAGCCAGAAAAATGATCTTTTTTAGTCTACGAACCACAAACTTGGGAATAATTTACCATTTTTCCGGATTTTACTCCAGTATTTTAAGTCTAAAAATTTTGAAATAGTGTCCTTTTTCAGATTCCCAAAATATGGTAATCCTAATTGTAGAGTAGAACAATTTCGAGTTCTACCCAAAGTTCAATTTCACCAATCAATCGTTCTGGATACACAATTAAATAACGGGTTGTCTTTTTCGTCGTTGCCCTTCCCCGCTCATATTTGATAGAACGTGTTCTCAGTGCCGTGACCAAGTTTCTGACGCACAGCAGAAAGCGACTTTCCAGTAGGCATACATGAAGTGAATACTAGGGATTTTAGACTGATATTGTTCCTATTAAAACTCAAACCAATATGACGAGAATGATGATGATGATACACCAGCTTCATCCGTCTCATTATTAGCTGCATTAAATGCAGAACAACTTTTATTTTATGATTAGGCGTGGTGACGGGGGTGTCGGGGGGGGGCGGTGGCACTGTATTCTTTGTCCAGGGGGCGGTAGCTCAAAAATGTTTGGGAGACACTTATCTAAATGGTAGTTTCTGGTTTCTAAAGTGCATTTATTGGTCATTCTGCATGCAGTCGAAGATATTTACCATGCGATTTGGAAAGTTGTTGCGATTTACCAAAATGCCCGATTTTCAAACTTGTCGTTTTCTACTTCTGCTCAGGATAGTATTGACTTGTCTTGGAAATCGCGACGCCTACTTGTACATCAAGTAGAAATTTACGACATTACTTGTATTTCCTCTTCATCTGTTATTTCATTATGTGATGACGATTCTTCCTTGGAAGCTTCTTCTTCTATATCCTGAATATCTGGTGACGATTTTTCCGTGGCTGCTTCTTCTTCTACATCAACAATATGTGGTAACGTTTCTTCCTCGGGTGCTGCTTCTTCTGGCTCCTCTTCTTCATCAACTACTTCGAAATAAAGATTTGAAATGAAATAAAATTTGTCAAGCTTACACGCCAGAGTATAGGCCTATATGATCACGGGCGATACCCAATATACTATATCCGTGTAAACGTAGTTTTATTTTATCACGTTGGCAAAATCGAGATGTTTATAACTATAGCTTGGTTATTCGTAGTTTACCTGATACGGGAGAATTTATCGAAAATTTCGGAGATTTTCTGTGACAGAATTTGTCATCGAGGGAATCCCTAAACCTTCCACGGGCCGCTCAGTAAACTATATACATTGCACAATGTAGCAATCATGTGGGTACAGGTCATTCCGAACCCATGCTGCGGGACGTAAGATTATTCTCAACGGGTCTAATGTATATATAGAATGGGAGTATTATACTAATAACATGCAGTCGCGGAACTTGGGTTAGCAAACTAAACTATGAGGGAGTAAGGGGTATGAATTTGATTGCTTTGAAAACATGGCTGTTATGCTAATAAGTAATGCGATAATGCAAGAAATGAAAGCACACACGTCGCGACAGTTAGCGAACTAATTAATAAGCATATTCGCGACTCAGTGTCACTACAGGCACAGCTGCCACTATCGGCAAAGTAGGCTACGACCATGCAGGAACGCAGATGAAGGTATATGCGAATCAGTAAACGTTTGTATACTCTATTAGACAAATCCGCCTATATCTGTTCAATTCAAAGTAGATTTGAGCTAAAATGATATATATCAACTGTCATGAATTTTTCGTTAACATTCACAGAATATTTCTTTGGAGAATAGGCCAGCCAGATCATCATCTATGCGAAAAGTCTGATAAATATCCGCGCTTGTCACCAATGTAAGCATAATCAGTAATACAAATGTACGTGATATAAAATAAAAACACTGTTATGCTTGAGAGAATACAAAATCACTCAATTTCATATATAGGAAATCAGCTCTGTCTTTCGTCGGAACAATTTTCCTCAGACCGATGCCGAATGACACCCAAACCGCACTATGAGAAAGCCAATGCTCGATAATAGCCAAAATAGCTGGAGAAGCGATTGATGAGTTTGACAACACAGCAAGGATATATATATGGTAACATCGATATGAACAAAATCAAAATTTTCACTCGCGACCAAGCCACAAAAATTCACGGCCTACACAATGCAAATATCAACAAAATGCTAAGAGGTAACCTAATATTCACGGTGAACATTAACGTAAACTTGTTGATCGTAGGAAATTACGCATAATTTTGTATAATAATCTTGGCATCATAAATCGAACGTGGCAACAGCACAAATGTCAACTTCGCCACGATTTCCAATTTCAACACTCCAGCAGGATGAAACGAACATATACCGGTACTTCAAATCGATTTCAATAGAGGACGACAAGTAGGCCTTATCCAGGCATATACTAGCGCGGACAAGATCGAAGAAACAATCTAAGACAAAGTTGATTATATACTACTGTGTTACACTACTCTTGGTATGATTTCATGTTAATTTCTGTCACTAACACAATGTAACTAAAGCACGCGACATGCTCGGCAATCAAGAAAGCAAAAGTTAAAGCTATCGGAAGCATTGGCTGGTTAGTGGTTACCTTCGGAAAGATCGTCGGTGGTCTCCTCACGTTCATCATTTAATTCAAGGTCTTTCACTTTGACTATGGATGGGAGGGGCGTTTTCGAATACTCCCTATTCTTATCCATTTCGCGTATTTGGTCTTGTTTAGACTCATCGGACTCTTGATCATCAAATATCTCACTCTTTGAAGCTGCGTCTGAGGGAGTGGGTGTCCCAGGTACTAGGGTGTCACTCGATGTGGCCGGAACGTCACCAGTCACCACATATTTCTCGTCCTCAGCTCGCTCCGAATCGAGTTGCAATTCCTTTTTCTGTGCGTCTTCAATGGCTGACGGTACGTAACTTGGCTTTCCGGTTGTCGATTCTTCTTCGTTGCCGCTTACGCTAGCGTCGTACCCGTCCTTTACTTCGGGACTGACGTGTTCATCGGACGTGACGCTTGTGATCTCGTCTCCAGCACCTATAGCATCATCAGCTGTTTTTTTGCCTTCCTCTTTTTCGTCATCCTCTTCAAGTTTCTCACTCTCATTGCTGGATCCGCTTACTTCGACGCTGGATTGCTCTTCGATGTCGGCTGTTTCGGTTTCTTGCTCTGGAGACTTTGGTTCAGGAAGTTCTGAAGCCGGCGGGGTACTAGGTGAGTCGGGATCTTGTTGGATTTCTTCTGATACGTGTTCTGGAGTGCCACTTTTCGACCTATTACTGGTCTCAGTGTCTTCGGGACTTGCTATCGTGTCGCTAATCGTTTCGGCTGTTGTTGTTGCGGCAATATTCTCTGCTTGATCTATCGCCGGCGAGTCTGCTGATGTGTTGGTATCGCCATCGGCCGACGTGACTGTTATGTCTGGAGTTTTCGCTCGTGACAGTTCCATTTCGGTGTCTTTATTCGAGACTCCTGACGCATCTTCTGTTACATTATTGCGATCGGTTGGCGAGGCCTGTACGGAGCGATCAGGCTCTCCGGGCGAGCCTGGCACTTCCGCGTGTTCGGGCCCGGCTGCATTCTCGTCGGCTGCGTCGTTACTACTCTTCTGCTGAGATTCTACAGGCCGTAAAAATACACTATAGTTGACTTGATAGGCAGTGGGCATGGGCACCGACTATATACATCCATTTTGTTACTTGGTATACCAAGAATCGAACTTACAAGTTATGAGAGGAACTTTAGATTATAGTCACAAGAAAATATCAGAAGCAATGGATCGAGACCTGCGTATGCCTAAACCAGGGATATATAGAACTTTATAGAACTATATAGAGTTCTATATATCCCTGGCCTAAACATACTCGACTTCCAATGTGGGGCCGAGAAAACAGGTAAGGAATATAACTACAAATTATCTCATAAAATTGATGATATACTGAGCCGAATTGTGACATCGAAAGTCGCGAAAAACATTGCGAGATATTGTTTTTCCTTCTCCAGGAACGCGTTCTAGATCAGCAAAGTATCATTTCACCATTTCACGTAGTCCCTATGAATGACCAATAGTATACTGTATTAGAGCGGGGGTCTGCAACCCGTGGCACGCGAGATCATTCTGGGGCGTCTAATGATCTGACGACCAGTATATATAAAAACTAGGTGGAAAAATGCAACAGAAACTTTGTAAATGGAAAACCACGACTTTCCCGCGGAGGTGGCGGTCAGTAACGAAGTGCTTCTACTTCTTCGAAATACTTAATCAGGGTTTATCTACTCTCCACTTTCACTGCAGGCGAGTACTTTTTCCAGCGATATTATTTTTTGATCACTTCCACTTCTACTTGAACATTTTTAGGCAAATAAACTGCTTATCTTTTGTACTTAGTATTTTTAATAGTAGCAAATAGTTTTGGAATAAGTTAGCATCATTTTTGTGGTGTAATTAGCCATTTTGTGTTAGTCGCGATTATACGGTGTTATAGTTACCTCCAACGAAGCTGCATAACTACGTTGACAGCATCTGACTATCTTCGGAGGTCACAATGACATACGGTAGCCACCACAACGATTATTCGTATTGTTTTCATTATATCTTATCAACTTAAATAAGGATATCTCCAAAATCAACAAAGCTGAGTGACAAATATCTATCTAAATAGCAACCGCGTCTATACAAAGTCAGATAATGTGCGGAATCGATACCGCAGTTTGAAATTAGTAATGACAATAAACGGCTGTCGATCGCAATTCGCAACAATGCTAACATGGGTACACACTACAAATGTTCACGATTTCGGATTTTAACCGCACAGAAATCCAACATGTTTTTCTGAAACAGGATTGGATCCTGATTCACATTTTTGCCCGAATGCCGGATTCGGATCGGTATACAGGATTCTAAATTAGAAATATATCCACGAAGAGAAGTGGTCAAATTAGTAGTCGTTAGACGTTGGTACTCGAGTCAAAGCTACAAGGTTCTACTCAAGCAGAAGTAGTGATTTCCGAGTAAGTAAATAAATGGGTATTCTATAGTCCTTACAAACTGAAAACCGTTGCGTAAAAGTACAAGTAGTTTAACATCAAAATCATCTGAGTAAGTAGTGGAAATAGGCGAACCTTCAGTACAAGATTCAAAGTGTAACATCAAGTAGTTTGGGCTAAAAATAAACTGGAATATAAGTGGAAGTAATCTAAAAATGTAAGCACTTGAGTAGGCCCTGTACGACAGGAGCAATAAATATCTGCCCGCCCGCCCGTCAACGGGATTTTTGGATCCGGATTTTAACATTAAAACGGATACAGGATCCGAAATGCGCAACGACTCGAGTAGAGGTCAAGTCAATACACAAGTTGACTCGAGTCAGTTTTAAGAGAATGACTCGAGTCCAGTCGGGTCAAAGAAAAATTGCGACTCGAGCCGAATCATTGCAACCCTGTCTCTATTACACATTACGATCCGTTGCCATACCTGGATCTTCCGCAATATTCGAAGATAATTCCGGTGATTCATCTAGCCGAGTTGGACTTTCCGTATTTTCTGTGTTTTGAACGTTACCGTTCGTTGTTTCGCTCGACGCTGGACTACCAGCAGCATCGTCCGCGTCACTGGGTTGATGAATCAAAACTTTCGGAGGCGGTACGCTGGACGCGGTCTGTTCAGCCATGCTTATGTTACAATAGCTGCTCGAGAAATGGACTGGGATGCGCGCAGCATGCAAACCTATTCTATTCACATTGGATGTTAGGAGGTGAATATACCTGGTAAATACAACGTGAAAATACAATGATTGGAGAAGGATCGAATAAAACAATGACCAGACATGAGCTCAGGTTTTTGTCTTGCCAACTACTATATACTAATTATAGGATGCTGTGCAGAAAATATTTTCTGCGGAAGAAGTTGGATAGCTGTGCGACTGCCTGAGGTGGTCAAAGTAGTTACGTCGGTACTCTAGTAGAATTTGAAGTAGGGATTTACAATAAAGTAGAAACTAAATAAACTAGGCCTAGTTTTACCTAAAAAGAACTAAAAACTGTCAAGTAGAAGTAGAAATAATCTAAAATCATAACCCCATGAGGACGCAGTGCGAGTAGGCAAGATATACTTGAATTACTTCCAAAAGTAGAAGTACTTAGTTACTGACCACCTATGGCGACTGCGCACATAAGCCATACAATGCCTAGACGAGCAGAGCAGGAATCATCTATGCTAGTATAGCTTATTATTACGCTCAACTTAAATAAGACAATGCTTTGTATAAGTAAAGTAGAAAAAGAAAGGTCTGAATAGGAGGCAGTTTTAAAAAGTACATTTTATCGAGGTGTCGCAGGCGTTTAGTAGCAAATCGGATGTGAGCTACTAACTTGCATGTTCAATCATCACGCCAACACAAAATGAGTGAAGACGCTACAGAAAGAATTATTTTCCAGAATATATACTGTCACCATGATACATGGGCCATTTTACCGCTTGTTATGTTTATTTCACTGAAAATGGTGAATAGTGATGTAAAACCAATCCTTTTAGAACTTCCTACGTCCTTCCGCAGTAGCTTTACCTGAAAAACAGCACATCTACTTCACTAAGTAGTTAAAGGAGACAAAATCTACTTGAGTAATCTCGAAAATTTGAAGTATTAGTTACTGTTCACATCTGACTATACTACATGCTGGTTGTGTAAATAACAAGAAAACAAACCTTCATAAGTTTTATAGCATATCTTCTCGCCTTTGAGAATGTTCCATAATCGACAGAATGAGCCTTTACAGTGTAGTGTAAGGCATAGCTAGCTAGCTAGATATGTATCTACATCTCTATCTTCCTGTTCTACTTGACCTCATTCACTTTTATGCGTGTCGTATCCCGTTCCCGGAGCTGCGGTCGATTGAAAGTTATCCTAAACTAAAGTAGTCGCTAATCGTTTCCTACAACGCTACCTATGAATAACCAAGCGTTTCAAGTTACCTTAACAACATGTAGTTACATATATGGTACACACACGCATCACTGAGCTGTACTGATTGTAGAATGGTGTTTTGTTATATCAATTCACACTAGTGCCGGCTAACAATACAAGAATACTTTGAATGCCTGCGCGATACAATTATTCAGCTGGTACTCCCTTTAGTCTGTATCGGTCAGAGAAATATTAAAGCTTGTAATAGAATACCACTCGAATATGGTCGCAGGTACTACTATAAGCTCAAACTGGCTGATGGCTCCTTAAACTGGCAATAATTGGTTTCCACTTGCCGATGACATTCGAAACAATATAGGCTCTCCACTCTAGCCTATCTCGACTCATGGGGACTAATACACTTGAAGCTCTCGAAGGCTCAACTATCCAGGCAATGGCATGTATGACTGTATCTTATTGCTGGATGATACCCATAGCCTTCTATCGCCAATAATGCGCTAATTGTATTATCGGAAGCACGTAGGCTAATTATAATGATCTCTTAGGTGAAGGAAACACGATTCGCGTGCCAAACAAGGCGCGATATAGAGCCTAAATTTGCAATGTGTTGCGAAGATTCAAAGTTTAGGGGGGTCTTAGCATGTCCTATATCGCAGACCTAAGGTGCGGTGCATTGCAGACAATTTCTAAGAAATGCCTAACGATTTACTCAGTTATACCTTGTAATTTGCGATGTCGAATAAACACAACGTTAGAATCCGACGATTCGGAGCTCTGCCCACCTCTTCATTAACTCATAAACAACTACTACTTCAACAACCCACTTATAAATTTGTCAGCGTGTCATGTAGTAATGCTTTTGGCACGCATACGTGAATATCTAAATGTATAGGCTTTCAAATCATCTTTTAAGTACAAATCTCTCGTTTTAGGAACGTTCAGGCCATCTGTAACTCGACCTTATGATAACGTGTTAATAATTAGCTATATCTGAAAGGCGACCATTGATTTCACAACTATTTCAGTCCACGAATGACGATGATGAAGTATTCATATGAGAGAAATATACTTGTCGGCACTTATTCTTTGAAAACGATAGAGAATCTGTGCGGTGTGGTACTGAATTATTTTACATGGCCTTGCTGCGTACATCGAAGCAATTTAGGTACAATATAGTATGCCAAAATAGAACTATTGCTCAACAGCTTAATTGGAATCTATGTTTGTACCTCGCTAAAACAACAAATAACAAGGATATTATCAGGTGTAGCTTACACCTACAATTCAGCGACTTTATCTGACCTACAATAAGATATTACAGTTCTTAGAACGATAATAATATACATTTTGAGTGATATGGGTCGCGCAATATAGCCATATATAGGACGAACCAGGCGAAATGACGACATGCCGCGACACCAATAATAGTAGAGCAGAAGTAATTTGTTACTGAAAACCTGGGTTATACTGACTGGGAGTCGCAATTTTACGTTGACTCGAGTCATTTTCTTTAAAATAGAAAACGACTCAACTCGAATCAATTTGTGTATCGAATTGTCTTATTGTACTAAGAGTCGTTGCGCACGACTCGATACATTCCACGCAGGGTTGTGACCACGTCACATAGGTTCCGAGTCACAAGTCAATCTCACTTTTATAGTTTTGACTAGAGTCATGTCGAGGCATATTCAATACACCACCGAGTCAAGTCCTAGTCCGAGTCAGCCTATTAGCGGGTCGAGTCCGAGTCATGTTTAATTGACTCGAGTTTGAGTCCAAGTCATTATTTTCACTGTTCTGGTTCAATTTCAGGCCAACTCACTTAAACTCTGTTTTCGTGATGTTAGATGCATCGCATTCATTTTCTCTATTTCCATATTTTTCAAGTTCCAGATAGTGATAGACGAAATATTTGGGTTACCATTTTGGGAATCTGAAAAGAGGACACTTTTTCAAAAGTTTCAGACTTACAACACCGGAGAAAAACCCTGAAAAATTG
>ATSW01068105.1:0-13578 GCA_000444245.1 Botryllus schlosseri | reverse complement strand
TAGGGTTAGGATATTAGGGTTGCCGGAGGTGGGATATTAGGGTTAGGGTTGGGGGAGGGGGGGATATTAAGGTTGGGGTAGGATATTAGGGTTAGGGTTAAGATATTAGGGTTGCCGGTGATGGGATATTAGGGTTGCCGGTGTGGGGACATTAGGGTTGGGGTAGGATATTAGGGTTGCCGGTGAATACAAAATTCACAGAGGGCCGAGTTCATCGAGGGCCGGGTTCACCGAGGGCCGGGTTCACGGGACGGGTGCACCGAGGGACGGGTTCACTGGTAATCGAATTTACCGGGGGCCGAATTTACTGAGGGCCGAATTTACCGAGAGCCGAAGTGACCGAGGGCTGAATTTACTGGAAATCCACTTCATCAATTGTTTGCCAGTAAATTCGGCCCTCGGTATATTCGGCCCTCGGTAAATTCGACCCTTGATCTATTTTGCATTAAAAATGCATTTGATACAAATAAATATTCTCAGATAGTGAAGTTTTACGCGCCGTGGGTTGGTACGGGGGGCATTAGGGTGGGAGGTGGGTTAGGGTGCATGTTGGGGTCAAGAGTGGAATTGGTGGCAAACGTCACACGCAACTTTCCATTCAATTCTTTAATTATTCTATTGAAGAAACCCTTCTGTCACGCGCAACTTATTGACGAAAACAACCACTGATTCCAGTATGGGTTGGGGTTAAGGTATGAATAAAAACTGATTGAATGATTGGTATCCCAAGATTTGGGTTGAGGTTGATGGATATTAGGGTTGGTTAGGTTTAGGGTTAAGGTATCCCAAGATTAAGGTTAGGGGTGATGGGTATCGTATTAGGATTGGGAGGGGGATATTAGGGTTGGGGGAGTGGAGATATTAGGGGTGGAGATTAGGGTTAAGGTATCCCAAGATTAGGGTTGGGGGTAATAGGTATTAGGGTTGAAAGGGGGGATATTAGAGTTAAGAAGGGGAGATATGAGGGGTGGAGATAAGGGTTAAGGTATCCCAAGATTAGGGTTGGGGTAATGGGTTAGGGTTAAGGTCCCCATACCGAACCCTAATACCCCTCCCCCAACCAACTGTTTCAATAAGAGCCGAACATGCGTGGCCGATGTGTGAGCGTCTTGTCACGTGATCTAAGCATGCCCTGACCTCCAAATCCGAGGGCCGAATTTTCCGAGTAAATGCGGCCCCGTAAATATCCGCGTTATCTATTATTACGCGATCCACGCATACCCTGACCTCCAAATCACTTGATAATAATATGTAATTAATTCATATTAATGGTTAGTAGTATATTTTAATACAAAATTTACCGAGGGCAGAATTTACGGGTCGAATTTACTGGCAACCCATCAATCATCAGTAAGACTGAAATTGCTGAAAATGAGACCAAATCCTCTGATTGTCTCGAATTTAAGACCAAAATTGCAAATTTTTTGTAGCGTATAACTGATAATACGTATTATACTGCATTGCAAATGAGCTGATAAGTATTGGCGATAGGATCAGTATTTCAAATAACGGGGTTTCAAGTATGAAATGCAAGGTGCTATGATTCCGAAAACCCCAGAGTGGAATCGGTGACAACGTGGCACTCAACTTTCCGTTAAATTACGTCATTCTATGCAAGAAAACCTGCTGTCACACGCAAACTATTGTCAAAAACTACCACTGTTTCCATGCTGTCTGGCTAAAACCCTAACCCACACCGGCCCTGGCTGGCACCGGTTTGTAGCGATGACTTTAAGCCAGCAATGGCCGTAAGAACGTCACACAACACCGGTATATCACTATCACGACAAACATGCGACTAAAACTAGAACTATTCGCTCTTCACAATATGCAATAAGAACTACAGTAACGACCTTTGAAATCCGTAACTGACTAAAACACAATGCATTGATAATATAAATGACTGAATTGCAGATGAGCTAAGAAATATTTGAGATTGGCTTCAAGTTGAAAATGGCGGGGGTTCCGACCCCAAAGATTCCACCCCTGTCTGTTAGTAGTAATAAGCTTTAGTGTGTACAAGTCAGTAGTGCTTGATGTTGTGCTCTGCGATGATTACAAATCCGTGTTCAGGTGAACGAAGACGTCTTGACAAAATCAACGGCGGCGATCGAGAAAAGCCTGCAGCGAGTCGCTTCCAAGAAATTTGCAGAAAATCCCGATCAGGGAAAGTCATTTATTTCTGAGACAATGTCGCGAATCCAGACGAGCACAGATCCGCGATCCTGCGTTGGTGATGTCGATCTCGTTCTTGAAGCAATTGTGGAGAACTTGAAAATCAAACAGGTGTGAAGGCTTGATGACTGGGGTTAGCGTGTTTTTTTTTCACTGACTGGTACACTAAACGCTGAGCAGTGGTGGAACCAAAGTTTTACCAGCTCGAGTCGCAATTTTTCTCTAATTCGACTTGTACCCATGGCTGGACCTGTACTCAAGTCGTTGCGCTTGACTCGACCTAAAGTATCATAATGGTATTATATGATAGTTAGGGTGATTTTTTTACATGCAAAATAAGTCGAAATTCAATTAAATAGTATATTCATATTGAAATGAACCCGAATATTTTCGGCTGACACTCGTCAGGGGTAATCGTCAGCAACTAGTAGAGAATTGGAAAGAACATTGTATATCAACAATCGTATCACAAAATATGACGTCACCAGCATGAAATTTCGTGAATGAGAGAGCGTTCAATGTACTATTTTTAGGTGATACACGAACTCCTTTTGTTGACAGAGATTTGGTTGGTGTATTTTGATAAAAGTTGATTCCAAGGCACACAAATGGAATTGTGAACGGCCTCGCGCTACGAATCGAAATCGGTCGTCTCGCACAAATCGGATTATCCAACAGATGTTTGCCGATGGCAGAATTAATGGCCTTTGATCGATCAGCATCAATCTTAAGTGGTGAGCTTACGTGACGCGTAAGTCAAAATTGCAGCGTTGGGTCAAAAAATTGTCAGAATTGTTTACAACGTCAAAATTATTTGCAACCTGCATTTCGTTTGTATCGTAGATGTTTGCACTGTCGGTGAACTTATCGTTTCACATTTTATGGCTTGATAGGCCTACCGTTCCAGACGGCCAACTCTCTGTTCATTGTGAATCATAAACGGTCAACAAATAGCTTGAAATGGTGTTATGCTCAACGTACCTCAATATCCTAACTGAAGCAAGACTGCGTGGGCATATTGGTCTTTGCATCAAGAAGCGCATGATGAAAAATTGTGATGTAGACAACATTGTCAGAATGAAGCAACACGGTTTGTCACCAGCAGTGTACGCACAACTTGAGTGTTGTCAGCCAACAACTGTTGCTGTTGAACGTTCCTTCTCCATGAACTTTCCTTCTCCATGCTTGGCAAGCTACTTAGTATAGACCAGAGGTCTCAAACACGCGGCCCGCCAGAGCATTTTGTGCGGCCCGCGACGTCATTTTAGAATTTTAATAATGTGACAATATATAAGTGTCACATAAATCTTTTCGGGTTATAAAGTCAAAATTCCCTCTTAAATTGCTCCGAAAGCCTGAAACTATTCGTCAAACTTCCCTATCACATCCATTGCAAACGCTACCATGCAGGGGAAGATTCACTATTTCGCCACATTTCCAATTCATGATGACAAAACCTGACCCTTGGACGCGACCTATCTTAGAATTACTCTGACTCGGGCAAACTCGATGGCAAAATGAAGATGACTCGAGCTGACTCGGAGTGACTCGGAATGCCGTGAATTTGTTAGAACCATGGCTGCAACAAACTAATCGTGTATCAGGGGAATAGTAATAGATCAGAAGGTCGCAGCTTGGTATTTCGCTAATCAAGCAAGTAGTTATGGCAACCATGGGCAATCTGTTAGTTACATCTTTGGTCGCTAAACCAAACTTCAAGGTACCGAGTACCGTAGTGGTACGCTTCCGACATTTCAATCACTAAGACAATTAATTAATATATTTATATCATATTTTTTTTTGTCTGCTCCTGTATTTGAAGATATTTGGCTCTGAGATTAATAGCCTACATATCAGAAGTAGCCTACAACCGAATCCTGGATTGGAATTACAATGCTCAACCTAAAAATGTATTGATATCAAATCAGTCTCTATTATCAATCTGTTAAATTCAAAATATTCATAGTAGCTGCAAAATTATAACCCGATAGCTTTTATGATGGTATCATACATTTGTCCGCCCATATGGTGTCTATATCTTATAATGGATATATATCAAGTACAACAACAATTCTATTCAAATAGTTATAAATGTGATGATTCTTTCCGTGCCTGGCCTAAATTGATACAAGAGCAAATCACATTTTGACGAAGTGTGTTTACTGTCAGTCTGCTGAATCGGCTCACTTTCAATAGGACAATTCATTCCCGCCAAATAAGGCCTATTTGGAAAGACATAGAATAACGCTATAAGTGCATGCTGCGGCCCGCGGCGTCGTCAAAATGGGAAAACTGGCCCGCGAGCACATTTGAGTTTGAGACCTCTGGTATAGACAGACACTTTCCAGCCGAGAATGTAGTAAAGTATCTTTTGTTGCACTACAACTAATTTTAATTCTTTCTACCATAATGCGTGATGTAATTACTGGAATTCTTCATAGGGTCAAATTTCATTAAAATGATAATTTTTCCTAAAACAATTTGTCAATTTTAGGTGAAAAAAGTTTTTTCAGGCCAAACTAGTTCCTAAGGACAGACAGTTCCAACCAGAAATGAAGCTAAGTAGTGCAGTTCCAACATTATGCGGGAAGACACATAATTCACATACGCGAGTTCGAAATTATGTCAAATTAAAGTTTTTTAGGTCAAAAAAACGTAGGAATTTGATTTTTTAGGTCAAAATCTTCCATATTTTAGGTCAAAATCGCTCTAATGACGATTGTGAAATATAAAAGTCTGGGACGGGGCGATTAAATCTCCAGTTCCGAAACGCTTGTTTATCATGTTTCAGGACCTTTTTAAAGACTTGGACTCCATTGCACCCGCACACACGATATTTGCGACCAACACGTCATCTTTGCCTGTCCGCGATATCGCAGCAAATACGACAAGAAAGGTTTGCTCATAGTATTCGATCGGATCGCAATAATTCAACCAGAGATAATCGAAGGACAGAAGTCTGAAGAAATAATCAAGTAGTTTTGAAAAGCCGATTTAAACAAAGGTCTACTTCAGTTGGTCTTAACCTTTGCTCCAGCGCCGCCCAGTGGGCGTTAACACTCAAGGGGCAACAAGGGGCGCTAAAAAGAATGGCGTTGCAGTAGATGGTGTAGCAGGGATATATAATTATACATTAGAACAGAGGTCACCAACCTGGTGCCCGCGAGGACCAGATGAGTGGCCCGCGAGCCTGCTCTAAAATAGATCGAATAGCAGTATTTGCCAATATTCGTCAGATTATCACCAGTGAGCTTTTAAATATGTAAATTGAGTGATTTAGCTATTCTTGTTTAAATCAAACTATAACATGTGACTTAGAAATGACAATACATATATATATAAACACTTAAAATGATGATATAAAATATCCTCAATTAAAATTAGTAATATACCAACATGTAATAGAATAACAAGAGATCGGAGACGTAGAATACGGCGTAGGCCACTGCCCATACATGCGATATGACGGCATGCCATCCACGGTCTTCTTGAAATGGTGGGGGCTCAGTTATGGTAGCCCGACGTCCCAGACAATGCCAAAGTAGTAAACAACATTATTATCCGGTGGCAGATAGCGGTGACGTAGCCTACTAGCAGATGCAGTATGCCCATTACGTATCTTTTGACACAGTAACGGTACCATGTTTCTAATTTTCTGTAATCGATGCTGCTGTCAGGTATAATGAAATCTGTCATGTCTGGATGCTGAACAGTCCGAGATTGAAATTATACGACTGCAAAATCACGTCCACCTCAAAGCCCACAAGGCTGCAACTATTGGTGCCTTCTTGACACGGAAAAGTACAGTGGTGAATGCGCACTTGCTCAGCAGCGATGAAGGTTGCTAGCGTGTTTGGTTCAACTAATCGTTGTGTATCAGCATTTGCGAACACGACATTGATCAAAAAACAAACACAAAACACGCCTCACTAATGCACATTGCACATCTGCAACACTCACTCAGAGTTGCAGTGTAAGTTACATACCAGAGTACAGCGCACTAGTTGATAGCATTCAATGCCAGGCCTCGCACTGACTGGTATAGAAACAGATAACACGATGTACAGTCTAACGTATGATGTGATTTATTTTAAAATCTGAGCTTACAGTTGTTATATAATAATTTATATAAACACGGTGCGAAGTAATTCGTGATTTCCTAAAAAGTCTTATGTGGCTAGCTGGTTGAAATGAGATGTTTTGAAATAAAAGAATCTCTTAGAAGTCTTGCCGCTATGCAATACCTACCCAATGCTATGAATATCAAAGCGGAAATTCCGCCTGATACGGGTAAACGGCGGGAGTAAATGGTAGCCCGTCGCTTCAATCAGTACCCAAAAGTAGCCCTTGGTTGCAAAAAGGTTGGCGACCCCTGCATTAGAACAATAGTTCCATATATCTCTGTGTGCAAATTAACATGATTCAACAGAATCTGTCAAATCTCGAAATTTTTTGTCATGCCGGGTGCGAAATATATACCGTCTATGTTTGAATCGTGTTTCCATGAATGAAGTGGACTATTATAATTCATGTAAAAAGAGCTGCACATGATTTTAGATCGCCAATTCCCTGTTAAAATTCCCGTCCACTAGCCCGGGTTATTTTCCACAAAATGTTTCGAACTAAGTATTATGTCAAAGAGGCACCGTGCTTTTTAGAGTGAGAGCCTTTTGTGCCCTAGATAAGTAATGTGACCCACATCCTCACATGAACGTTATATAATATGGGTTGGTTTGTTTGGAATGCATTCATGTTAAGGTTGATAACTGTATGCAAATGTGAGCAAAGATCTCTACCATATTCTCAGTTGATTGACTAGTCGCACAAAGCAATAAAACAAAACCCAGACAATCAACTCCCCCGTGCTACCAATCGTAGAGGAGCCAGAAGATTTGCGCCCGCACTCGATGGCTTTAACAACCTTGATTTGACCCCGAATATAGCACGTACCATACAATTGATATATCGTTAATCAATCGAGTGGCCGTCTGGTGTGATGTATTTGCAATAGTCAAGTCTCAACCCGGGAAGATCGTCCAGACTTCGATCTTTTACCCATTGTTCTTACTACCGTCCTTGAGTTATGAGGGGTGCCAGACCAAAGAAAATCTTTGGAAAGGGGCGCTGGAGGACAAAAAAGTTCAGAACCACTGGTTTACAATACATACTTTTGAGCAGTTGATTGGAGCCGACCAATTTACAAATCGCCAGATACATCTTCAAGACGAACGGTGAAAGGACTAATCGTGCCACCAATTTGCACAATCTTCCGGAAATATTCATTAATGACTGATATGACTAGTTCAAGAGGTTCTTATGACGATTTCACCAAAATTTGATCAATATATCCCAGCACTACATTATGTTTTTCAAATTCCAGAGAGTAAGAGCACAAGTATAAGTAGTTCAAACATAACTAAAGCAAGTTGTTTGAGTGCCTAATCTTGTGCTTCATAAAGTAGGAGTACTTTGTTATGCGACGCCCATGAATCTAACCATGTTTCCAGGACCGATTTGGAGGCGTCCATTTCTTCAACCCGGTCCCGATGATGAAATTGGTGGAAGTGGTCAAGGCTCCCGACACCAGCCAGGACACTTTTGACGCCCTGCTCGCTTGGGGCAAAGCGGTGAGTGCATAATTCAATTTGGTCAATTAGACTAATTATTGCGAAAAGCCGATAATTGTCTAATGTGGGGAATGTTCATGTTCATGTTCATCAACTGTAACTGGGTATTTGCTGAACTTGATTTTTGCTTCACTTTATTCTAGTTTCAAATTTAATTTAAATTCAGAGTTTTAGCGGGTTCAGTAATTTCAATTATAATCCATTTTGGAAAACCTGGAAGATATCTAGTTGCTCAACTCGAAGACGTTTCTCGTTTCTAGCTCGGCAAGACTGTGGTGTCATGCAAGGACACCCCCGGGTTTCTGGTCAACAGGCTGCTGGTCCCCTATCTTTTGGAAGCCGTGCGTTTGCACGAACGGGGTGACGGGACCAAGGAGGACATCGACACCGCCATGAAGCTGGGGGCAGGATACCCGATGGGCCCCTTCCAGCTATTGGATTACGTGGGTCTCGACACTTCAAAATTTATTATTGCCGGGTGGCACGAAATGGACCCGACCAACCCGCTTTTTAAACCCAGTCCTTTGCTGGACAGACTTGTCGCTGAGGGCAAGCTGGGTATGAAAAGCGGGGAAGGATTTTATAGTTACAAAAAGTAATAATCTAGTTTCTGATCTAGACAATGTGATAATTGAATCGCACCGTTCTATATGACTGGAACATTTTTTTATGAAATGCCTATTTGTTGATGCAATAGATATAATGAATGGAGATGTCGCCTGTGTTTTTTTATGGTTGTGTCTTCATTTTGAACAAGGCTATCTACCGGAATTCTGGATTTAGAAAAGCAGGGTCAGGATTTTAGTAATTCAATTTGGGATAAAGTTCATTTTGTTAAGATTTATTAGAACCTAGAGTTTCAGAATCCCGATTTGGATGTTTAAAAACGTATAAATATGGATGAGAAAAAATTGAAATCTGTATTATCCAGATAACAGACGCGGTATGATTTTGATCAGACTTTTGAAATTCGGAAAGTGGAGATTAGGGGTTGGTCAAAGTATATTTCGATTCTTGGGTTTTATTGATTGGAATGACTTTCGCGAGATTTTGATGATACTTGTAAAATTTGCAGACTTACAATACTGATGTAAAATTGGTAAATTTATTCCAAGTTATGGTTGGTTGACTAATGAAAAGTAACTCTCGAAAGACCCGCCGGACCGTTACTTCAGTACTGTTTTTTTTTACATCTCAGTCCAATTTACACATAGCCTACATATAACCTAAATTTTCAAAAAAGGGGACATTTTGGCACTTTAAAAATGTAAACAAAGAGGACGTATGGTAACCATACTCACTATTGTACGACACCGAATGATTACACGCGCAATATCATGACAACGTTGTACAGTTCAACAACCCGTGTTCGCATAGATTACGGCAGGGGCCTCAAACACGAGAGCCGCATGCAGCCAGCGAGAACATTTTGTGCGGCCCGTGAAAGCCTTTTGAGATTTCACGCATTCGACAATATATACCAGTGATTCTGCGCGGCACACGGAATGAGCGTGTGGCGACTAAGGCGCAGAAGCTTGTCTAATCTCGACGGTAGAATGTAAGGCCGGCATAAATCAACCTTATAATCCAAATTTATGCTCGGTAGAACGTAAACAGCACAAATGGCAGTACGCGGGAATATAAGATATAAAGTAGGTTCAAAAGTAGGATTTACAACGATGCTTTATCCTAAGAATCTCCCAACCGTCTGTTCAGCAAAGTAACGATTGAATATATAGGGAACGAAAACAAGACTAATGATGATGATGATCAGACGACGCGACAATTAAATTGAAATACACAAGGATTCACGAAACAAAGCAATGCCGCACGCGCGCTAACATCCAACCCCCTTTGACTGGTCACAGTCAACCGAATAGTATTTTTCCAGTAAATGGAGTTTTTGTATACGTCGCGTAAGATAGCCACGGGCCGTTTTCAATTTTAATGTTGTCACGAGGCCATCTTTCCCTTTGTAAGCATGCACGATTCTGCCGACCTTCCAATTAGAGCGCGCGTACCCGTTCTCAGCAATTGAACAAACGTCACCGACGTTTTTGGATACAATGTTCGGGAGTCCATTTGCTTCTTCTCATCAATGTGGAGACATATTCCTTTGACCATCTCGTCCAAAAATGCCGCAACAGCGTCTGGAGATAGCGAAATCGCTTTGAGACGTTGACACTCGCTTTGGACGGAAAATTCGGTAAATGTCGCAGTGGTCGTCCAATTGCTAAATATATATATCGACTTTTTTTTTTAAATTAGATAAGATAAAAAAGGGCAAAAGAAAACAGGATACAAAAGAACATCGAGATAATCAGTTTTGGGCTCGTGTTAAGCGTCTCCAACGTAGGCGGTCGTGGGCGTCTTCAAGCGACAGCCCGCGTTGCGCTAGATCAGTCTCCATTGTCGAGCGCCATGTTCTCCGATTCCAGCCACCTCTGCTAAATGAGCGGGAGTGATTGCTTGTGGATTTCTTGGGTCAGAATCGAGATACGTCAACGGCCGCTGGTTCATCGCACAGCACTTTATATCTGTCAAAATCTTTCTGAGGGGTTCTTTAATGAATCTGTTCATTCTCTCGTAGAGGCACTGTGATTGTGATTAACGTAATTATTATGTGTGTGCTCCCGACGCTCCTGTCACGCGATCGACAGAACGGGCTCGAAGGCGAGAGGACTGGTTGTGCGGTTTTTACGGAAACGTTTTAAATACATTGAACTATATTACAAGCTATCGCGGCCCAATGGTGAATATGAAGTTAACTGATATTGTGAGTCATTACGTAGATTATCCGACGTATATGGGGATTTTGCAAAGTGGGTTGAGAAACTAGAACTGGTTGCCGAGCTTCAAGAACTTACGGACAAATTGCCAACTATTTTCCCATTGCTATTGGATGGTGCTGCATTTGCAGTGTTCAATCAGTTGCCAGAGACGGACAGAAAGGATTACACCAAGTCAAAAGAAGCTATTTTGAATGCGTTTGGGGTAAATTGTTACGACGCGTATGGCCAATTCCAGCGAAGAATACTGCTGGATGACGAGCCTGTCGATGTGTACCTTTCCGACCTAAAAAGGCTGGCGCTATTGATTGGGTTGAAGGTGGATGCATCCGAGGCGTTAATTCGGTGCGCATTTGTAAATGGACTCACATCAGAAGTTTCCGGCCAGTTAAAGTCTGTATAGCAGGATTGGACAAAATGAATTTGAGTGATCTTGTTGCACGGGCACGAGTAATAATGTCGGTCCGCAGCAGCTTCGGTGTTTCGTGCGCGGTCGGCCCGCGTCAGCGGAAGTACAACTGTTTTTTCTGCGGGAAGCTTGGTCACTTTGCTAGAGAATGTCCCATGAAAGAGCCGAGAAATGACGGTAACGAAACGGTCAGGAGACAAGCAAGATGTTTTTCCTGCGGGAAGCTTGGCCATGTAGCCCGACAATGCAGAGCTGATGAACGTAACGAACCGCAGCAGGAAAACTACCAAGGAGAACCGTCAGCACCGGACGCGTTCTCCCGTATTCACAAGTAGCGAAAAAGGTGCTTCCGTTTGTTGTAGTTGTAATTGGTGGAAAACCTCTCAGGGCTCTGGTGGATACTGGGTGTCAGCAATCTGTTGTTCTTGAAGACGTGTGTCCTCGTATGGGATATAACGCTTCTGGTCCTAGAAGGATTGTCGAGATGCTAAATGGAGAAAGTACTAGCTGTTACGGAGAGACCATGGTAACGATGGTTGTAAGCGAGACCAACGTCAGTTTGGGTATTACATAACAATACATGACATCCTGGGTCGTGTGCCATTTCAAACCGAGAGACGAGGCCTCACTAAAATCACTACCTTCGAGTCACGAGTCATTGCACATTAATTTTGACTCGAGTCGAGTTAATGCAATCCACTTTCGAAGGTGACTCGAGTCAAGTCAAGTAACGAGTCAAGTCACTATTCAAGTCAAATTGAATTTTTGAATTATGAATGATGATGCAAAGTCATTACATTCTGCTAACTGGTTGAAAGACAGAATGATTGGCCATTTATCTTGAATCAAATAACGAATATACAGCTATGTATATGTCTGCAAAAGATGAGGCGTTGTATCGCTCACGCACAGGTATATCACTATAGCAGTGGTCGGGAACGTATTTTGTCCGAAGAGCCATGTTGACCCTATTTTTCCATTTCAACTCCCGACGAGCCATACATGCCAATCAACTGCTACGTCACAATTGAAAATTCATGACGGCATGGTAGCATTAATTTTAACTCACTGCATGGGATTCGTCGTGTGCGCCATATTTTCTCTGTAACAACTGGTATCTATTGTTCGAAAAGAAAGCTCGAAACGAGAGGTAAGGCACATTTATGAGCCAAGCCTCACCATTGATAACGCAAGTAATCGTAAGGTGGCTTAGAATTTATCACAACTGATATTAATCGAATGTGACTGTTACACTGATTTCGAAAATCTAAATACTTTTACTTCTCACTTATCAAAGTATTCGTAGTTAACAAACATTGGGCTATACACAGGCCGTGTTATTTTTGGCATATGCCAAAACTGCCAAAAATAGCTTATTTTTGGCATTTTTCAATTTTTATTTTTGGCAGTTTTGGCATCGACCTCTAAATAGATATTTTCAGACTCGAATTAGTCATAAAAACGCTATCCACTTATACTCAGTACCAACAAACAATAAGAAGAGAAAAAACCTAATGAGTACATAGGTTAATAATATCAAACGAAACCACAAAATGTGCAGTATCCATTCGGCATCGGTGCCAATAAGCAAAAAGAATGAGAAGCCTAACAAACACGCTCAACACCTGATTGTTACAGCTCTTGAATAGACTTAAATTGTTTGCACTGTAACAGTGCTTCCAAACTCAGGTCAGCAAAGTTTCTCCTGAATTAATTTTTCGCCCAACGAATCTGGGAAACATCGCTTCAACAGTAGCCGTTGAGGGAAAGAATGTTGCCAGTCCTCCACAAAAGGTTTTCAGAGCTTCGAAATTTCGGAGGGCAGAACCGCCTTCCAAGCATCATGAAAAGAGATCACTGCGCTAGTGCCATCGATCTCACCGCGGAGAGAATTTTCTTCCCGATACTTTTCCAGGAGTTACCTGTGTTGTCACTCAACACATTCTATTTTGTAGCGTGACCATCCCATCTCCATCAGTAGTCTACCGATATATTTTAGGAGGATTTTTGTCACGTCAGATGGCTTTAATATTATCAACTCACATGGAAGAGTCCTGGGAAGGTTAGCTTGTTTAGGAACAATAACGCAACAAGACTGTCTGGCAAAACGAGATTGCAGCTCAGAAATAGCCAGACTGTTTGTTGAGTCACAATGTTCAACTCGATCCTGATGCAAAAGTCGTGGTTGAATTTGGGGGTTCCAGATCCAGGGGTTCCAGATCCATGAGCAGAATACAATTTATATTTTAGTAATCAGTACAGCGGCAGCTTTCCATTGATACACGTTTTATCAAATTTAGCCCTCGGCAAGCCGGTCAAAAATTGCCTTTGGACAAATGGAAAGTATGACGTAAACCAAATGCAGTCAGCCGTTCAATCTTGCCGTGCCCACACCATTTAGGACACCATGCTTTCTGTCCTAATGGGTGGGCAGGACCCATAGAGTAAGAATCCTGCCCTTCACACACGCTCTTCTCGCGTGTAATGCGGTCCTGTTAACTCAACACCATGAAAGAAATACACTATTGGCAAGCCGTGTTATTTTTGGCATATGCCAAAAATTAAGTTATTTTTGGCA
>ATSW01068087.1:0-11437 GCA_000444245.1 Botryllus schlosseri | reverse complement strand
CCCCCCCCCCCAATTGGGTGGTTTGGGGTGCGGCAGTTACGGTGCTGGGTAAAGCGCATTCCCATCCATTTTGTTTCGCATGGTCATTGAAACTCTAGCTGTAAACTACTCACATCCACATTAAACAAGTAGATCAGTGGTTCCCAATATGGGTGCACGTACCCTTGGGGTGCACGTACCCTTGGGGACCCGTTCGATGCGTAACCCTCCGATGAAATCTCGGGCCTCTTCCCAGATGTAGCGGGTTGTTGGTCAACCTATCTTGCATTTATTTATATATTTTCATCACTTTTTCTAGTTTCTTTACCTTTTCGCCAATGGTGAATTCAACTTTATTGTTTCGTTCGTTACGTTGTTGTTGTTCTTTCATTCTTTAACCACAACAAATCGACACAGTAAATCAGTTGAGTAGCATAATTATTATAATAGTCAAATGTATGGTTACCGAGGTTCAGGCAAAATTTAAGCAGGAGTCCACATAATTTATAATTTGTCTGATGGGGTCCGTGACAGCAAAAACGTTGGGGAAACACCGGTGTAGTCTCAGTCAATATGTCCCGGTTGTAAAATGAAATAAACGAAGTTAAATCAATACTATTTTCAACTTATCAAGATACAAGCTAGTAAAAGTAATTAGTTTTGCCAAAATTAAGGTTTAGTTAGTAGCTGAAATACCGTGTAAGAAATAACCACTAAAGTGGACTACTACAAGTGTCAAAATGTCGAAGTGCTTCTTCGCTACTGGCTAACTCTCTGCATATTGATCAATGCGCAATGAAATTTGAGAATTAACGCAATTCCACCGTATAGCAACATGTAATTCGAGACGTTCAATACAAAACGCTCCAGTTACACTCATTGTAAATTAGCCAAGCATATCAATCCACAAGGTGAAATGTCATACGGGTGGGGTACTATATCGTTGATGCTTATCATAGGGTGACAATATGCCCGTTTTCTGTATTGCAAATACATGAGTGGAAATGGATGCATTTCACATCTTCATCACATTGCGGTACCGATTTTGCTTTCACGCCCATTCTCTGATGAACGGAAACTAGTCAATTTGGTGACATATGTAATAATTTTGCTGGTTCTGTTCGCGTGTAGGTATCACCTTTTTCGGGTGGTACACGGAAACACGTCCATTCCACAATGGTTAGATATGCATAGGGTTTACTGTATTCAACTGATTTCACCTATCGCACGGGTTCTCAAACCTGGGTACACGGACCTACCGGGCGGGTCCGCGAACTAGTTTTAGGGGGTCCGCCAAAGGGCAAAACGTCTTTAGGAAACTACCAAAACACATTATCTTTTGAGAAAGATATCGTAAGTGGGAATGTAACTACCTTGTCTAGTCACTAACAGGCTTATATTTTAGGCATGGAATAGCCTAAATAAAGTTTAGTTTGATGTAAGGGTAGCGTTACCATATTTGGGAACATGAAAAGAGCACGCTTTAAAAATTCCAATCTTACAATGCCAGAGTAAAATCCTGAACATTTTGTAAATTTATTTCGAGTTTGTAGTTTGTTCACCAAAAACGGGCACACACTTCCCATTATATTTCCCGTTGATTGACTAAAAACAAGGACACCTTTCTGACACAACTACCGTAAGACTGTAAGTACTGATTTCCTATACTTTTGACCAAAATTTTCAAAACAGAGGAAAAATTCTCAAAAAAAGAGGACATTTGGGCGTTCTCCGAGAACAATTTCACAAATGTCAAAAATCCTCTTCTAAAAGGACGTATGCTAACCCTATGTAAGGACCTTCCTTTCAGCGGATTCTGAAATTTTCGGGTTACGCGCAACTGCCTATAAAACTATGAGGGGTTCGTGATTGAACAAGTTTAAGAACCCCTGATTAATGTTTCCTCTTAAGCTGCGCACGTGCGCGAATGCGCAATGATGACACGGTCTCTGCGCACAGAAAATGAAGTTGCGCACAAAAAATCCGAAATGATGTGTTTTTATTTAGTCATTGTTACGCACTGTTGTCCAAGGGTCTACACAGTGAGTTGGGGATTGTGCGCAGACTCGTCGAAAATAGGAGGAACATTGCCCCCGATCTATTGGAATGGCTATGAAAGCATTATCCCGCAACAGAAAGTGTCGCACACCCGATTTCGCCGTGTGCCATGGCGTAAATGGACGAAATAACCGAACTCAAGTATATTGTCTACGACTCTAGAGTACACCTTACTTGATCGCCTGTCCTTTCCAAGCAGACCTAATTCACTTTCCCTCCTTTGGTGCCGCGGCGAGCCGTCAGAAGATTGACCACTTCCATGACCGCCGTGCGCCCAGAAGTCTTCCAATACCTTCGCATAGTTGAAGTCGCGGGTCCGCCTCTCTGCTTCGAACCTGTGCTCACTCGCCTGCCGGTGTGCCGGTGTGGGATCGCTGCGAAGTACAGAGGCAGCAGGTTAGCCATCATTGAGGCCTCTTCAGTTGCTACGTAATAAAAGTTAGAAGTAGTGATTTTCAACTAAGTCAAAACTACCACAAGTGGAGGTAGATGATGGCGGGCGTGAAAAGTACCAACGTAGCGTACGTCGTTTTCGTAAGTAGATTTTGTAGGGGTCGCATGCTTTTAGTAGAGAATCGGATGGTGTGCGCCATAGATATTTCAAGACCACTCCAGAGTGGGTTAAAGTACTCGGCGTTGATAATCAAGTCGAAGTAAAAGTACCATCGTGAAATTCTACTTAATGACAAATAGAAGTAGCGATTTATACATGCCAAAACCCCCTCAAGGGAAAGTAAAATGTGAAGGTATAAAAGGTACTCAAGAAGTTTAAAAATGGAATCGGTTGAGGGCTGTTATTCAGTAACTTTTTGCAGTTACTCGGAGGGGGCTACTTTATAAATAGCATGGTCACATGGTGTATCTTCGTAACTGACGCCGAAAAGTTACCTACACTGCAAGTAAATCCCTGCCCTGTCAATCAGTTACCGTTACAAAGGGCCAGTTTCGTCAAGCTTTCAAGATAATTTTCTCATGCTAGTAATGTGTACAACTGCCAATACTTATTTTTATTTTGCGAGGTCTAAAACAATGTCAAGTGGAAGGGAAGTAGGGCCTAGTCTAAAAACTATTTCGGCAAGTAATAGCCCACGTAGAAAACCTATTTTGACTCCTTCGGGGTACATCTACAAATGGAAATGTGCAGTGGTTGAATTTGTACTCATTTAATGCAGTTAATGTTACATTTCGTGACAACCTCACTCATAAGGTGGTTCATCAAACATATATAACTTACTTGACGATATGAAAAGTGTATGGTATCAAAGTGAGCAGTTCCGTCTCCACAACCACAAAGTATGGAAGTGTCAAAAATACAACAATTGAAATACTACGATTGGACTAAACTACGTAAGAACTCTAATCGAGTGAACATACTTTGGTGTCGACTCGATTGGCAGCAGCATGTCAGATGGCGGGTCGTGTGATCCGCTCGATTCTTCGGAATTGTCTTCGCCAGTCTTTACAATGCACGACGATTCTGTCAGTAATGAGAAAGCGACTCTTACGTTACTTGTGCTTGAAAAAGTCCATGGTTAGTGGGAATGGCATCAAAGTGCTTATACAGTTAGCATGGAATCAACCCATTGTGTAACACAAAGAACGGACTGCCATTCAAGCGAGGAATGACGCCCGAATATTCAAATCTGTGGCGCACCATACAATGAGGTCATACTTTGAGCACGGCCGATCAATCGGCCCAATGTTTTCTGAAATCTCGGTGTCGGAACCTTCCTGTCAAATATCATTGTCTTATGATGCCATCACGGACATCAATTGATGCGATTGAGAGGGTCGTCAGTAGAGATGGTCAAGGTAATCAATATATGCTCTGGTACTCAAGTTAAAATAAAATTAAGAGCGTAAATTGCCACCCAATTACAAATGAAGTATCGCCTTCCATGATATGCTACATCTACAACTCTACTTTCAGTAGAAGTAGCAAATGGAAGTTCGGAAGGTTTTCAAGTTTAGTCTGTATTAAAAAGTAGAGTCGCACAGTATTAGTACTAAATGGAGAGGTGCTACTTTGAGAGATTTCAAGATGCAAAACGCCAGATGACACGAACAACGGAACAATTTTCTGTGATAGATTCTCTTACAGTGATACATGGGCTAATTCACCATATAATTATGAAAAGTTGATCCTCAAAAGTAATGTAAGCCAGCCCAGGAGCTATATCATACTTTACAAAAGCTCTTAACCTCTCCTTTGCGGTCGAAATAACGAGGTAATGCGAGAGATTGGTAAAAATGCTCGAAATGATTCGCGCATGAAACTAGTTTGGAAGCACTCTTTTTGGATGTTTATCTTCTAATTTGAAGTTTGAAATATTAGGTTTGCATAAACGATATGTGCTTTCGAACGTCCAACTCGACAAACTCACCCAATATTGGGCTACTGGCAGACGCGTGTTTTGCTGGGGTCACGCGGGCATCGTTGTCCGTTCCGCTTTTCGCAACTTCGACAGAATTGCCCTCGGACACATCGGATTTGGCAACAATAGTTTCGTCTTCATAAGTTACCACTGTATCCGTGAGGATGTTCTCTAAAGATTTTCTATAAAGGACCGGGGTTGCATAATGTTCCGTTCCCGAGTCCTCGTCATCGCTTTTGATAAGCTGCTGCAACGCATCGTGCGGTGATCGAGATGACATCATAGATTCGCCTGTTCTTAGAAATAAATTTACTGCCCCCCTAGGGTATTTTCCTGGCGAAGATGTAAGGAAATGGTTCAATGTTCGATCCTTACACCGACAAAGGTAATATATAGGTAGGTCAACAACAAGGCTTTAAAGAATGGGTGGTGACGTTTGGAAAAGGATTCATTCTTTCCTGCTTTGATTGGACCACGGAGTACTGTCAACGTAGGGCGCCAGAAGCAGATATGGTTAGTAACAAATTATTTGACCGTTTTCGAAGCTCCCAATTTGGTTTTGCCTACTTACAGTACCTACCCTAGTTTTCATGTTTCTTGACAACTTCCACTGTTAACAATTTGTAGGCAAAGGTATAGGTAGATCCTACATACTAAACTATACCTATTATAGGTAGGCTACCTACCTTTTGCGATCGAGTTTTGGATAGCAGAAGATTGTTGAAGAAGTTCACCAAACTTATTTCAACAATATAGCCATAGAAACCATGTGAAAAAACTTCCATATGATGACTATAGGATATTCTTTCGGAGATTGTACTTATTCGATAAGTCATTAGTCGTTTTGCTTTAATCGCCAAGGTTTATATCTGGCATTTTCGAAATTATACATCAAAGTAGCTCGTGTCAATTTTTTTAAAATTTTGACATCCATTTCTCAATTTGATCGGAAAACAAGTTCTTGTTGAAATTTTCATATTTTGCGGACATGTCTTGACCCTGTTCATGTTTGTCATATTGATTCAATGTTAACCATGACCAAGATATGGCCAAAAGAAAATGGAAACATCTCATAAAGTTAATTTCCCCGACTTATGCAATAGGACATCAGCTACATTCATTCCACAGCGACGATCTATGCACCTACAAATAATTCATAACGGTCTGCGCCGACTTGGCCCACTATACTTGGTGAAACTAGTTACTTGAGTATTTTACAGCTCTTCGATTTCTACCTGGATAGTTTAACGTGTAATTGAGTAGAAGTTTCCCTCGCTGCTTAGTGCTTACACGTCTATTTGAGTAGCAACGGTGACTAATTGGATCATAGCTATCTATAGGATCATGTTTGGGCCACAGCTCTGCCAGTGCCGGCTATTGCATTTATGACCTATTTACTCTGATGAACCTAATCTTTGAACATTGTTCGTAGGGAGAGTGGCTGTCAAACGCCATGGCCTGGTTTCCGCGAGTATATACAACCAGAATGTCCGTACTGGTGCGGAATTAGTCGCGGTCTAGCATGCACACTGAACCAAAGGATACGGAAGATCCACGATTTATCACGCAATACTATAAAGATTGATGCAGCCCCATTTAACGCCTCATCAACGGTAGCGAATGTTCGATCTCTAATTTACAAAGCTACTTCGATCGCGATCATAGAGAAAGCTTTCCTGCAATCAACATTTCTCAAACATAAACGCAGCGTGAAAACAGCAACTGCTGTTTTGTCAAACCCTTGATACTTCACAACAGAGCGCCTCAATCTTTCTTGGTGTGGTGAAGAATCAAGGTGGCTGTGGCGAGCTCATGCACCCTGTGTACTTGAAAGCATCTCACTAAAGTTTCCGGAACCGTAAAACGTTCGCTCATGACATGAACCAATGTATGTTATTTTAAAATGGATATCGAATGTCAATGGATATCGAATTACTAGTGACAAAATGAGACTTCTGCTGCAATATCAAAACTGAATAAATCGAGTCGTATACCAAAATTAACGCCCAACAGACAGATCATAATAATATACCTATATCAATAATTGAAAAGGATTGCTGACCCTTTTTACTAATAGCGTTCACTACCATGGTATGTGTAGCTTCGATTTTGAATGTATTATGAATAGAATAGAATACCAACTAGGCAAAGAAACAAAAAATGAAACGGATCGAATCTGGCAGAATCACGTCGGTGACGATAGCAAAATACCAAGTCGTTTTCCTTATTTCACATATTCGGGCTCTCATTCACCGAGTCGAAAGTAGACTGAATACTGTCGTGGATCACGCTTTTTGTACGAGGATATTCTACATCCTAATAGCTGAATGTCTCAATCCACAGATTAGTCATATATCCTGGATTTAATTTCTCGATATTTTGGGATCGACCTTTCCATGCGACAGGTTTGTAATGCACCATTGTATTCCATTACGTACTGGTGCAACTATTGAACATTTGATACATCCTAACGTGCATACCAGTGAAGGAAAACTTCTCTACAGGACGACCCAATAATGAAAAATCCATCTCTTTGCATGTGGCTCTGGCAATATCTGCCTATCTCACTGCCGTGCCAAATTAGCTTGATCTCAAACGGTCTCCATATTACCTCAAGGGAACAACTGCGGTAGACAAGGTGCTTAGTCTAACACCTGTGCTGACCAAATGCGATATACTCAACAGAAGACTTGATTACTTCGGGGCAGTCTTACGTATCAACTTGATTACGTCTAATCACGTAATCGGGTCTTCCAGTTTGGCGCAGCTTGATTCTTTGAAAATCTCATTGTTAAGACATCGATGGCCTTTTCGTATTCATTTCAAATTCGTCAGATGTCGTTAAACATTACCCACATTTCTAAGACTCACGAATAGACTAGCAAACGAACATTTAGGTAATCGCTGCTTTATGAAACCGTATATAAGTTATACAATTCATTGAAATGTAGTGTCCGATTTATGTAACGTCGATGTTCAGCACAGATAACATTTCCCCGACGGACATATTGGAATTTATTGAATGTCCGGACGATCTCCGATTCTGTGTCATTGAGATATCAAAGGACGTTTGCCACCGCGCCAAACATCGATCCTTTAGTATAAGTCAGGGTGGGTAGACGTGGTTCATGCACGATCCGCATATCCAAGATCATAGTTGTAGAAGACCACAATACAAAAATTCAAAAATACGATTCTATTACGTCGCAATGAAATGTTGGTTACCGAAAGAAGATTATTACTGTGTGGTGACAGGTGATAAGGTACGTCTCCACCTGGGCTGCAAGATGTTTAAAATCAGGCTGATATGGCGCCAAAGCAGTGCGGGGCAGCATAAGTGCTGATGAGCATTTACGAAAGATTTCATCCCGGCAATCTTATTATTCCGTAAATCTGTCTTCGTTGGGTATTCGAATCTATGCGTATACCATATGTAATCGAAGAACAAAATATGATATCAACTAGGATTGATCGAAAGAAAAAACACTCCCTCGAGCCGGATTCGAACCAGCGAACTACGGATATCAGCGTCACGTGCTCTACAGTCCACCGCTCTACCAGCTGAGCTATCGAAGGGCTGTGCGCGTCTATACTCCAGCATAATGAATCATATTGTCCTATATGGTGTCGACACAAGCAAATCTCACGGCTCAGTGAAATTGATCACGTCACAATTTCCATTTGGCTACAGGCAATTTCCCGGTCATTTTTGACCAGCTCGCCGAGCAGTAAATTTCGTAAAACGGATATCAATCGAAAGCTGACTCTGTACTGATTACGGAAATATAACTTTTATTCCACTCGCGGCCCTGGAACCCCCACAATCAGCCTCGAATTTTTCATTGTTATGGAGATTGGCATTGGGACGCAACAATGTTGTCTGACTCTTTTTCTCTTGAGCTACTCTCTCGTTCTATAGGCAAGAAGAATTTCAAGTTGAGAGTTGGCAGAAGCAACACAACGTTATGCCGCCAACAGCAAGCTATCACGTGACCATGTGTGTATAAAAAGGGTTTGGAATTAAATATGTGTGTTGATGCCAACATAGCTCAATATTAATGTCAATGGAATCAACAACAAGAGACGTTTAAGCGCTGATCTAATGTTTTAATTCAAGAATGCGTGATCAGTTATTCGTGGTCCTATCGCGCAGATGCATAAATATGTGCAAAACCTTGCTCCATGGTGATTGCGCCAATGGAGCTACGGAGTTGGGGCGATGCGAACCGGTAAAAGTGTACCACTAAACGTAAACCCGATGACACGTCACAATGCTCATTCACATCACAAATAACTTATTGAGTATGACCCTGTCTGTCAAAGATATAGCCGGAGATGTAGATTTGTAGATGTGACACTCGTGAGGACTTAACCTAAGCAATATTTCCTATTCGACGATATATTATACTCTAAAAATAGCAATCAGCATTTGTCTCACACATTTCTATGTTTGAGACAGGAAAAGTCGTTGCCGGCAGGACTCGAACCTGCGCGGACAGAATTCAACAGATTTCTAGTCTGTCACCCTAACCACTCGGCCACGACAACTGTGCCACGGCGGGTGGGTGGGGATGGACCCCAATGTTAATGAGAAAATCCCTGTTGTGTATCATGTTCTACAGTAAGACACCATGCCCATAGGACTGAGTTGCAGGTGGATATTTTATTCCTAAGTTGATCATTTAAAAAATGGCATGGGACAGTTTGGATAATTTGGTAACCAATGCTTATCAGCTGGGCTAACGGAGTATTGTTGATTGTCACTGCTTAGGGTTACCATATTTTGGAAATCTGAAAGGAGGACGCTATTTCAAAATTTCAAAATTTGCAAATCTGGGGAAATTTCATTAAAATATGGTAAATTTTACCACGTCGTGGTCGGTTGACTAAAAAAATAACAAGATCAACTTTCTCACCCAGCGCACAAAATACAATTTGTTCCTTCACAGTATTTGGTGATTGATTGAAAAAAAGGTCATCTCCGGCTCAGCTCCCGAAATACCCGTCTGAGCGTTACTACAATGCTGATTTAGGGCATCTCGATCGACTTTGACCGTAAATTTGACCAAAATTATTGAAAAAGAGGACAAAATCTCAAAAAGAGGTCAAAAAGGTGTCCTCCGGAGACGCTTTCAAAAAAGTTAAGAAAGAGGACAAATCCTCTTAAAAGAGGACGCATGGTAACCATATCCCTGCTACAATCACGGATGATGCAGCATATAGATAACTGATGAAAACAAACATTGTAAATGAAGAATTCGAACCAGCGACCTATGGATATCAGATCTAATTGTTCTATGGTCCACCGCTCTACTAACTGAGCTATCGAAGGGAGGTGATGTGACATGGCTCAGCATATTGATGCTGCAAATGAATGAATTATCTGTTTTTTGTTCATTTCGAGTATGCAACGAAGTTGAGCAAGCACATCCCGGAATGTATGTCCATTTTGGATTCAAATATAGGTTTGTTGAATGAATGTTCATGGTAGTTGACGTGATATGTGAGATTGATGTTTGGTGAGGCACTGACCTTTTACTTCAGAATAGCAGATGCATGCTAAAAATGACAGCTCATTCATAGCCCCGCTATTGAATATGTTACATTATGTGAAATGGTAGTAGTAGATATCATTAGAAAACATTCCTTGAGGGCGTGAGCCAACCAGAGATGACCTATGAATAACATTAATAACGGTTATACTGCAAATAACTTTTAGCGTTGTCGGCAGGACTCGAAACTGCGCGGGCAGAGCCCAACAGATTTCCAGCCTGTCGCCTTAACCACACGGGCACTCCAAACGAGCCACCAGTGAGGATTGAACTCACGACCCCTGGTTTACAAGACCAGTGCTCTAACCACTGAGCTATGGCGGCTTACGGTACCGAAAACGTCCACCATACCGTGAGATATTGCGATCATTTTGAGTTGAATTAATTCTCGTTCTCTGGTAGTGTTACCATCATCATCATCATTGGTTTATTAGCAATTTTATCAGTTCAATACACCACCAAAAAATGCGATACAATGAAAAGACAGGAAGGTGTCGAAGCGACAAGGAGCAGTCTATGGAACCATATGTCCTCCTTTAGGAGGATTTGATCTTCATTTTATGGAAATCGAAAATGTCCTTCTAGGTCGTTTAAGTATTCTCACTTCTGGAAATTCGTATTGGACAGCAAGGCTAATGGTCATGATCAACTGCAAATCGCAATACATTATGTGAAATACACAATGCGGACATTGCGGAGGGGTTAATTCTGGAGTCGAATCGTAGTGATGAGCTTTTTTTAGTTAACACAACAAGATTTAGATTTACAGCAAATATTTCAAAATCAGCTGTTATTGATTTCGGTAAACTTTATTTTTTACTAAGATTAACGTAGACCCTACCCTTCTTTCCTGATCCCAAAGTATGGTATCCGTATTATATAGCCAAGTGAAATTTCCCTGGAGAAGGCGGAAACACATAAACAACGCTACCGTTACGCTGTCAACTGTAGGCTACCGCGTCATCATATCTACAGGAACTTATTTACGACTTCTGACAAGTTTCCAGACTTTGTGTGTTGGAAGAAAGTTGAACTAAAGAAGCGTGTTCATGCCAATATAGCTCAATAATCATGTCAATGTAATCAACAGCAATAGACGTTTAGCGCTGATCTAATGTGTATATTCAATAATGCGGGGTCAGGTATTTGTGGTTCTATTTCGCAGCTACATAAATGCGTGCAAAACCTTGCTCCAGGCGAGGCTCGAACTCGCAGCCTCCGCATGTCTCCGTGTCTGTCGTATAAGTACGGCGCGCTAACCGATTGCGCCACTGGAGCTACGGAGCTGGAGCGATACGAAATACTAAAACTGTATATATATATCGTCTTTCAATTAAATAAAAGGGCAAAAGAAAACAGGAAACAAACGAACATCAAGATAATGAGTTTTCAGCCCTTATTAAGCGCCTCCATCGTGGGCGGTCGTGGGCGTCTTCGAGCGATAGCCCGCGTTGCGCTAGCTCGGTCTCTATT
>ATSW01068082.1:0-12581 GCA_000444245.1 Botryllus schlosseri | reverse complement strand
CTCTACAGACTACACACATCACCACAAGCGCGAATATATTCCATCTGAACGGGCGTCCTCTACGTTGAAGCTTGAATATCAAAAATCTGATTAAAAATCTCTGATAAGGATTTTGAGTAATTTCGTATTTGTACCTCTCGCACGCGAACGCGAGGATCCAAGGACCTCACAGCTACAACTAATGCTCCCTTGAAAATGAAAATATTTTATACAATTGCGAATGAAGGCCATCTGCATTCTACAAGTCTTGAATTCGCTTACGTACAGATGATTTTGAGGTTTGCGAAAATATCGCGAGAGGGCTCAAGTCTGTCGCCTATCACAAGGGATTGTATATTCATACGAAACACCCCTCCAAAACCAATCATATTTGCGGGGTATTCAATGGGTTTCCCGCATTGCTCGCGAATTCCGAAGAAGCCGCATCTACGAATCTTGACATTCCCAATTTTCTATCACAATTCCCGCGCAAAAATCCTTACAAGGGGATCTTCTCCGATTTTCAGCCTTGAGATGAAAGTGCACACTACATACTGCACATTACACATGCACAAATGAGTATCATGAGCATCGGCAAGTTTTATTTTTATATGGACATTTGCATACCACATTTGCATACGAAAAAAACAGCGTTCGAGGTTAGACTTAAGTTAGCGCTGTTTTAATACGATAAGCGCCACCATTATTCACTCTAAATTATTCCGCTTCACACTTCCCGCCGAATCCGTAGATAGATTAGATCGCCGTGACGTCTTTTGAAGATACAGTCAGGACGAATTTTCGTATCGCATTAGATTGCGTTTCCTTGTACAAATACGCGCGGGCTGATTGCAAATTGATTACAATTACGCGTTCGGTCACGCTTTTAGGCCGCGCGCTGGCTGATTCGATTTAATTAAAGCGATAATTTATCGGCGAGCCGATCTGGCCGAGCGGAACACGTATGCAAGCCTGTGAAACGGCAGAATCTCGCTTAGTCGACAGGCACCGAGCTTGGTATTCGCGCTGAAAACAAGCGATCGCCCGTTCAACGATGACTCGAGCCGAGAAGAATTTTTCGGAGACTCGCTCCGAGGCGCAAATGCAGATGAATTTGACAGATAATTTGATGGAAAATTAATACGCCTTGAGAAGAATTTGACGCGCTATTCGCGATTCAGTGTAATTAAAGATGAAAGTGCCGATTAGGTGAAATTATGCATCATAATGGAAGGATCATGCTCCGTGTGGAAAGTGATGAAATCGGCGTTTATTCGGAGAGCTATTTTAGTTGCGGGGGAGAGAACAAAGCCCTATATATTTATCGCTCGCCCAACATTCAACTTTGTGCCACCGCCGCCTTCGTACATTTCTTTACACGTTAACCGACAATACAAATCGAACGGCACAGTAAAACACGATCGACATTAAAACTCTTTGCGTGTCATTCATTGATCGCAAAATCGCTGACGCCTTCAAAACATTTCGGTTGCAAAGTATAGCCGAACAAATTCATGCACCATGAACGATGCGGAAAATGGCGGATTGTCGACTGTGCTTGTGAACTACGACATTAACAGAGACCTACCTCGACCGATTTTGTCGGCGACAAAGTAGAGTCTTGTGGTTGTCGGCTTGGTTCTAATCCTTCCGGGGGGCCGGCGATTTGTATATTTGATGGTGACCCTGTCAATGATGACACACGAATTACACTCAATTCCTGAAATCGACGACTTTTCAAATCCTGACGGAATGCAAAGACCCTAGGATTTTTCAATTTCTTCACGTCACGAAATCCTCTTCGTGTGCTATATGTACATTGCACAATTGCACAATTGTACAAAATGTACAATAGTACATACCTTGTATTTGGTTCAGCGGCGGTGTACGTGTTTGATTCCGTTTCACATTCGGCACCTGTTCCGTCAGTTTGTGAACCTCGATAAGATGCGCTTGGAATAAGGCCGTGTCGCTCAGGTACTCCTGCGAATATTAGCGATATCTTTAGATGCGTTCGCGGCGACTCGTAACGGGAGATCTTACCGGACACATCGGACATTTAATTTCCGATTGGGAAAAGTGCTGGGCGGCCTTGTGTTGCTCCAGCTCGCGTTCATCTGAGGCTTCGAAAACGCACAGTTTGCATTCGTAGACCTGGGAAAGCATGGGATTGGATGTGCTTTTGAAACGACTTTGCCTGCGTCATACTTAAGTCTAAAGTTATTCGATGGTTCAACACGTAGGTTATATAATATAGCCTATCATGAACGGGCTGGTCTGATTCGATTCGGAAACCAGTACTAAACTTCCGATTAGAGCATTTAAATAATACTAATTGTGTCGTCATGACGTCAGACACGGCGTCTTCGAATGCGTACTTCCTATGCCACCACTAAGCAAATAATGCCAGTTACACTTGATCAAAAATATGATTTGAAATTTTTCAACCTACAATGTGACATAGTGCTCCGATACAATACTTCAAACAATGATCTTGTTAGGTATCTCGTCGGTAGGCCTCAAACCACCGCCCGATATACTATAAGCCGAGCTCGTCCAGACGAGATATATAACCGTGTCGGATTGAATTAGTGATAATAACGCGATACTCGGAAATCGAAAAATAAAATGACACGCTGTTTGCATCGCCGCCCTACCGCTTATTTCACGTTGTAACAATGAAAACGATATTCGGTGTCATGATAAAGACATTTCCTATTTATTTACACAACGCTGTTCGAAATAACACAAAGTAAATTCAACGCGTCTCGGGACTGCATTGCTGCAATTAAACCCCCGAAACCTTCATCGCACCACCAAACGGCAATCGTGCTGACCACGATAAAAGACCTGCTAACTGCATAAAAACACCGGAGTCAGTTTCGAGGTAGAACTTAAATGTCGGCCGACCAATAATAATTGAAACAGTATTTTTCGGTCTAGTATAATAGTCATTAAATACTCTAGAATAGAGGTTCTCAAACTGGGGGGCGCGAAGCTGCGGTCAACTGAAAATTTTGACCTCGAATTCATTGTTATTGCTCTATGTATAGTCCGAATTTCATATTTGAGAATTCTCTCATCGACAGTCATAACTAGGGCGATTTTTTTGAAATGTCAAAATAAGTCAAAATTGTACTGTAGGTCAAAAAATTGTCAATATTGTTTACAAAGTCAAAATTTGTTTGCAACCTGCATTTCGGTTGTATCGTAGATGGTTGCACTGTCGATGAACCATGGCCTTGGCCTATATAAAGGCTATGGATGAACTTATTTGACATTTTACAACTCGTAGCCTACTTTATAGGCCTACCGTTGTAGACGGCCTGTTGTCTGCTAATTGTGAGTCATTAACGGTCAAATGAAACAAATAGGTTGACATGGTGTTATGCTCAACGTACAGCAATGTCCTAACTGAAGCAAGACTGCGAGGGCATTGATTCTTATATCAACGATAAAAAATTGTGATGTAGACGACATTGTCAGAATGAAGCAACACGGTGTGTCACCAGCAGTGTACGCACAACTTCAGCGTTGCCAGCCAACAACTGCTGCTGTTGAGCGCTCTTTCTCCATTCTTTGCAAGCTACTTAGTAAGGACAGACACTTTCTACTCGAGAATGTAGGAAAGTATCTTTCGTTGTACCACAACAAATTTTAATTATTTCTACCATAAGGCGTGATGTAACGACTGAAATTCTACATAGGTCCAGATTTCGTTAGAGTAAAGTTTTTCGTGTAAAAATTTGTCAGTTTTCAAGTCAAAAAAGTTTTTTTCGAGGCAAATGACTTCGTAAGGACAGACGGTTCCAACCAGAACCGAAGATAACTAGTACAATCCTAGCATTATGTGGGAAGACACTTAATTTACATACACGAGGTCAAAATTAAGTTTTTTAAGGTCAAAAATGCAAAAATTTTGATTGTTATGCCCAAATCATCGGTTTTTTAGGTAAAATAAATCGCCCTTTAGTCAAAACCTTCCACGCCATCAAACTATCCGTTGGTATTGCTAGCATTCTGGTTGCATTTTGTGATATGACGGTATGGGGCGCGTGAAATGTTTCACAATCCTAAAAGGGGGCGTGTCTAAAAAAGTTTAAGTACCACTGCTCTAGATAGCAAAGATAGATAGCAAAATTTTCCTGAAGTTTTAATTCTCTGTGTCTAAAGGCTGCAATGAGACGATACATAAATTAGCGCAGTCGCTTACTTTGTTTTCTTGATCCTTCGTTTCTTCTTCCGAAGTCACGACATCATTACTCGCGGTCGCATCTAAAAAGCGATGCATCCGATGTTTTAGCATACGCGCCGCGGCGACTGTATCGACAAACTAACTGTAGACCTACATCGAAAACGCTATATACCGGTTGATATTAAGAAGATGGTTAATTAGGAGTGTGCGGGCTAAATTGCTTACTCATTGAAGCCGAGTTCCTTCCTGCATTAGATATCTCAACGTCTGCTTCGACCGTCACGGGATTTTCCGATAAATAACTATCGGCTTGTTGTTTCTCATGCAATTTAGACTGATGACTTTGACTCTGCATGTGTTGAATCATCCCAACGACAAACTAGTTAGGAACAGACAGTTTAAAACACTTTTCACGCGAGGTAAAAATCGGACACCGCACAACACTTACTTTCGACTTATACGAGCACGAATGGCAGGACAGGCTATGGGAGATCAATTCGTCTTGACTGCTGGAACTCAACTGTGCTTCTTTCAACATGGAATCAAAGTACTGAAGAAAATGAGGTATGAAGTGAGTTCACCGGTGAATCCCGAGGTGTGCTCATGACAAATGACTAATTGCACTGCTCACGGAACGGACAAAATATCCAATCACAACCCTCAATTCTAGACACCATAGTGCTGTGGCTATTGATGCTCGACTACATTGAATGACAAATTTCGTTTCTACATCGCCGCCCTGTTCTGATGACTCGGAGGTAAGTTAAACATCTAATGGACGACATTTTTGCATTTAGTCTATTGCCTCCGCGGCGTAATAGGGGATTTTACTAAGATCGGTGGCAATGAATACTTGCAATGCTACACGATTCCACGCTTATCAAATAGGAAGATGACTATATGAGTTACAAGTAAAGGCCGGATGCTGCCCGAAGACTAAATAAGATGACAGGAAGGGCCATGTGAAAAGCAGGGGGATTGTAATGAAAGTGTTTGGTTGCATATCGGCGCCTAATTAACAATGATAGCGACGCACAATGGCGGTTTCGTGAACAATGGAAACGTCTTGGTCGCGGTGTAGCAGCGACCGTGGCGAACACACTAATTTTGCCAAACCGACACCTCGTAGTGGGAAGAATGCTCGCTTACGGAACGGGTTGTATTCCGGTAGGTTGAGACCAATGACTATATATACACATCATATATCCGGGTTTTTGAGTCTAAAGTTCGTTGGTAGTCACGTAGAAGTAGCGATTTAAAAACTAAATAAAAAAGTAAGTATTCTAGGCCTAGTTTTTACTGAAAACGGTAAGTGAAAGTGAAAGTAAACATAAGTTACTGGAGTACTCCGAAAAATTAGAATTACTTCGTAACCAATTAGCTGCTACTACGCAAATAAATATACGGATATGATGCTAAATATCCGTTGACACTGAAGAGTCATTATAACGCCAAATAGACAAACTAAAAGGGAATTTGCATTGCGTGGGGTTTAATTTTACCTTCATTCCGATTTCAGAACACCCACTACTGAAACAGACACACTGAACAACATGCGCATTGTCTTGCGTTTCATTATACCGTCATTGCCATGTCGACACTTCTAAGCGTTCTCATATAGTTGTTTAAGTGACCTGTGCGACCAAGGGAGTATGGCCATTCGGTAGTGGAACCCCGAACGTAACCACAATCCAACAGCGGAGTGGCGAGATTGCGTGGTGGTACCACAGCTGCAGAACCAATGGGTTGCGAGTTCAAGTCAGACTCTGGAATTCCTACCCAAATATTATGGGTTTATAAACTTTATATAGGACCGTGCTGATCCTCCGATCAGCCTAATCGGTATTTTAAAAAAAAACAATAAGTGGCCGTGCTATAAGTCGGCAGCTCAGGATTCGAAATAAATAATAAAGTCTGGGGTATTGTGACCACTGACCAATGACCACGAATACTACGATAACGACATAGTCAACCGAGCTTATCATCGATACAGAATTAGATTTTGTTGTCTCTAATTCCCATTAGACCAGACAGCACCGCGTGTGTCACGTGACATGCCTGCAGTAAACTGCGGCAATCGGTGGGTCAGAAATACGTTAACGATTGAACATCGCATAAAAGCGGAAATGACTAGAAGTCTTATTTGTATCCAGAGTTCAGTATTGTAGCTTCATTATTAACACAATCCATCGTCCAAAGTTGATTCTCAGCGATTCGAGCGACCGAAACTGTGTGCTTCTCACTTTCCAAACCGTTAAAGGAAATTTCGCATTGTTTTTAAAGATGATACATCTTCCTGACAGGCGACAACCTATTGAATACTTTGGGAAATTTCGTCCCGACATATACACAACAATTGCTGCTTATCTGACCAATTTTACGCATCCCATTTACCCGTAATATGCGCTTAACGTATCTTAAGTTAGAGCGATACAACAAAACATTTCATCCTTTTTGGTAACCAGGAAGCCGGCGAAAGAATGAGCCATCAGTGAAAAGTTACGTTTTTAAGCTCATGCAAATTTCCAATCAATAGAAATTGGCAAGACTTTTTAAGGAAAATGAATAGACCTTGCAAGGGTATGAGTATTTTTCGCAATCTTTTAATTTGCATAGAGTCACACTCATTCCTTGGTATCCACTCTTAGTTATCAATTTAGTTGTTACTTTAAAATAGCGTTTGCGACATCATACGGGTAATGTACTATATCTCAAGTATCATAGATTTGACGAATGCTTGACACAACTCGAACCGTATCTTAACCCACGTCGGAAAAGGCAGCTTTTAAAACACGTGGGCCGACGTGGCGTATTCCAATGTAATAAACACAAACCTAAAACAAATAGTCAAACGGCCCGGAAAGAAATTGATAGAACAAGTTGTTCTGAACAACGTATGATAAAAGCAGTTGGGAATTGAGCTTACGTGGCACATTGTCAATGTTCCTTGGTGACGGTCGGTAGAACAGTGGATACGTAATTTGTCAATGCTCGTTGTCGAATGTCGGCACCCATTGCAAGTAACTTTCTGGAATGGAAAATAAAATAATCGTTTTGCAGCACATATGAGGGGGTTGCGTATTTTATATGCAACTACTTAGCCATTGATGTAAGTAGCTAAGTGTATACGATACCGCGTGCAATTACCGAAGTAAACTTAAAACCATCACAATTGCAAAGTGAACCGCAAATGACTTTGGTGGATACTTCAGATTCCACCATCGCATGAGGTGTAAATTTATCTAACGGCACCCTCTGGTACTTGGTTCAGCCTTCACGCGCGTGCCACCGGAATACTTAAATTGTAAATCGCTGAATAAACAACGCCAGTGTAAGTATGGAACCCACAAGGACCCCTACACCGCTATAGTTCCACATGTAGGGACACTGCGATTCTCAGTGGAAACGAATGCCATTTCATCACGCGATCAAGTATTTATAAATTCATTCGCATGAGTACATCGTATGCGTGCAGTTTTTGTTAATGTGGGACACACCTCTCTATACATAGTCAACAGGACACGCATAATTCTGTAAAACAACTCTTCCATCGTGATATGATTAACAAGTGATTGTCTTAACGTGGTTTTCATGGTTGCATAAAACCATTGGCCTACAAAAAGACTCCCTCAGCCTGCGGTGTTTCTGATTTCTTTTTAAAACGCAAAGCCTATTTTAACCACCCGAGACTCTACGGATATTACGCTTTATCTTTTTTAGGTGGGCTGGGAATTAGGTAATCGAATTTACATTATCTCAGCCGAAGCGTAATTCACGGAATGGATACACACACCAGGCGGGCTTCTCCTCTCGGCCTGTCGGTTTATTATCGCGTGTTATGTAGTTTTATTATTGTCTCCGATCGTGGGAAAGTGTGAAGTATTCGTCAGTATCTCATAACGTTTTAATCAACACTGATCTCGATTGCTAAAACGCAACTCCCGGCCGCCATGCCATTCCTGTAAATAATTCGCCAGTCGGCTATCCCGCTAAACAGACAGTGATTATGCTCCCCGGCGCCTCCAACCAGAAACGGGTGGGATTGATATCGTGATTCGTGATATCCAAATCCTGTTTCTGATTGGAGAATTGAATGCAAGTCCAGAACTAAATTCAGAGCTCATTTCGAGTAGGGGTGGGCAAAATCAAGTACCCGAGTGATGGATGAGTACCAGTATAGATAATTCTCGAAGTTCAAATATGTACCTTTCGTGCGACCACAGAGAAAAGAATTCCAGTTCTACACCCCATTGAAAACGTTTTTTTTTTTCAACCATGTCTTATTTCATTGCGCTTTGTGACAATGCTGCGGTCTAACGCGGCTTCACAGAACTATCATTTTCACTAACACGCGTAACTTTGTACCACAGCTACACGTTTGGGAGGCTATGGTTCAACGAATCGATGTTTCAAGGTTCCACGGAGGAGAAAATATCGAACATAGATAGCCATGCTATTTCTCGCTACAGATCTTTGTCATCCATTGATATGGTCAATAAATAAAGGTTAACATAGATGTTTGTTTAGAACCTATAATTCTCGTTTACAACTCTTTCTGGAAATGGGCGTAAAAGTTTAGTTCTCGTGAAAATGAAATCACACTACTGGACTCTAATCATTACAATTAATACTCGATTCCAATTGAAGTGCTTAAATCATTGTGCCCGAGCCTAATTTCGAGTCATTTCTCTATCCAAATCCGTGTACCCGGCCGTAACTTCGAATCATTTCAACTTCAAGTCCGTACCCGATAAAGGAAATGACAGAAATTGTTTCAAAGGTAGCATGGGAATTGTAGATCATTAGAAATGCCACTTCCTATCTCAGATCCAAATATTATCCTGTGCCCGGCACCTTGGAATCCGCCAGATCCAAATCCATGCTTATTGCTCATCTCTGTTTCCGATCCAGCGCGTTCCGCGTGACACGTCCAATTGTATAAATGGTGTAGCGGTTATTATACATGGTAAGCAAATTTGATTTCCTGACAAAGTTATATCAAGGACTGTTTTCAACGGGTAGAATCTCCTTATATTGTAATGAGTAATATGACGCGAACAACGCTCATACGCGTATTTACGACGAGGGATATACACGTCGCAGAAATCCGCAAGAGGTGCCGTTATACCGATTCGCCCAAGTAAATTACGAGAAGAACCGACGTTGGCAAAGGAATTTTCAAAGGAATATTTACACCGTTGACTAAGCCGACAATGTCTAACGATGTCTGGTCTGTGGTACGAGCTGTTCAAGTGTTCATACGGCGTATTTACAAGAAGCCCAGATACAGACCCAAGGATAAGGTCACGTGCAAGGCAAGGGTCAAAAAGAGACAGCGTCCTGGACACTATCAACTTCAGTTATGTCGGGCATGAACACTAATTATAGCATTAAGGAAATGCGGAAATTTTGTTGATAGACTAGGTAGCCTACACAGTACACATGGTCGTTCCCACGTCGTCCAATCTGTTGTACATTTCATCGCGTTTAATCTATCTTTTACGTCGAATTGTAGGATGCACACCTGCACAAGTGTACAGTAGCGAGCTTCGCGAACGGATGAAATTACTAATATTGTTGACTAGGATTCTTTGATTCTTGAGATTACAGAAACAACCGATGAAGCGAGTGATGCTATTACAATTCTTTGGCAGAGAACAACAAAATCACATCAAAAGCGTATAGTTCCAACGCATCTGCGGTATATTATGGATGGGTACGTGAACGATGAACGTCTATTGTGTTGAGGAATTACCGCGGAATTGTCTTTGGGTTAGAAACAACGCGCAAACGCATTGTCGGCAGCAGGTTTTCCGATACTACCATTCCACATGAGCTATAAAACCTGACCGCAGCGCATTCCATAATCCAGTCACCACGCCCAGCGCGCATATCCGTAATTGCAATCGCAATCTTACATTCATATTATTTCCTGCTATTGCATAGCTGACTTTCCATTCGTTCGACTCGCCGCCTTCGCGGATGTGATTTATCAGCTGCAGCTTCGAGGTGTGCTTCTCCGTCTTGCAGTGCAGGCTAAAGTTTGTTTTAAGCTGAAACATTGAATATATTCAACGTTAAGGCGCTTACTGAATAACAAAGGATCAATACCGTACGCGGTCGGTTAATGACATTACAACTGGCAGATAATCCGCGTAATCCCATAACACTGTCAATATATTGCTATTAATTAACATTGATACTCTCTACTCATTACGTTCTTTTTACAATGCAATTTACGCAAAAGTTCACGACTTTGTTGATCATCAAGTACGCTGTTACACGTCACTTGGCCTCACTTCAATCGACGAAATAATCAACACGTCGTACCGAAAACGCATCTTCGATTGGATTTTTTTATCGGATCCTAATATTTTATTCAAGTCGCTGGGAGGCATAATGTAATAGAGGAATTCAGATTGTAAAAGTCAATTACATCAATATTGCAATATAGGACGTTACCGCGAATTAAGTACCGATGTTATCAACAATATAGCTGTCAATATTAACGGCTGCTGGGCGAAGCGGTACGCTACAAATAAATATACTTTATCTCAGATTATTTGTCTCATCAAACGGCATAAAATAATTAAAGACAAGGCTTCGTTAACCCCTGTGGTGCTTATAATTACGCTCGCTTCCTCGGAAGAGTGTTATCAAATAGTCATGGCTGTCAACGTTGGATTGTGAATTTTACAGATTTGCGCTGGAATTTATGCAGGTGGCGGAGGGGAACTGACACCGGATAACGCACGATGTCTTTTGAAATGTACATCTAGGATTGACCAAAAACGGTCTACAAAGACACAATGCATCTTAGTGGTGTAATTAAATCGCTGCAATTAATAAACACTGGTCATGATGCTTGACAAATCTAACATGATACCAAGGATAGGACTTTTTCATGACGCCACGAACAGCATATTAAATGCAGCGACTAATGATTCTAATTGACTGTTACGGGTGCGTCACTGTTAAAAAAACCTTTGATGATTTCATTTTACCTCATTACGCCTCAAAATTAAGTTCAATACACATAGGCTACACATGATAGGGCACCGTGATTGCGTTTTTCCGTCGCCAGTCTTGACTTGATATGACCTATTGCGACACCATGCGAATATCGGCGGACAGAGTTGATGAAGCCCTGCCCCAATATTGCGTTACTACACTGTTAAGTAAGTGTTTTAGTGTGAATAAAACGCTATTTCACAATATCTGCAATCACACCTATTTTAGGCCACTTAATATCTCTATTAGATCTCAACCTCACACTTCCTACAGCACAAATACATCTCTGACATTTTGCACATATAATTGTATGTACACACCGTATGTAGGTCTCAGCTACATGAAACTATCCTCTCCCGATCGACCTTCGTTCCCGTATTCTAACCAGTAGTAAATAGTGTACACCTCGAGCCCTCAGGACGAGTCTAACTTAACGTAATTACAATATAATCAGCACAGACCTAGTCACTTCCTTATACGTATAACATAAGTCGCTTCATTATGCGAAGCTTAATTATGAAGTTGCGCTACCTACGTCCGCATGGCCCAACGCCCCGTGATGCATTACCTGAAGTTATTTATGTAACGACCTGCTGGTGCAATGCATGGCGTGAGGTTATAGTTACGCGCCACGCTATCCACACGGTTCGGTAATGATATATTTACTCTCTGATTAAGATTCGCCGGCTAACGACATCCGTCAAAACAGAATATTATTACTGAAGACATGACTCACAGCCTTTGTACATCGGCGTATCCTACAGCGCACGGTGATACCATCAAAGAGATGTACACAATGTAAATCGCTTCATGATTTCATTTTGAAGCGACTTATGATAAGCCGACGTTAACTGTCCCTTGCCGTTAAGATCTTCCGCTAAAACAAACGTAGTAACTATCATGTGAAACTACATTCCTATAGTGCACGGCACACGAGTGTATATAGAGCTGCTTGCGGTGTCTCTAGTTGATCCAAGCCATTGTTGAGGACTTGTATATCCCTTTCCGTAATCACGATGGAAATACCTCATCCTATATCTACGTCATTATATAATCTAGATTTAATTATTAGGATTTTTCATCTTTTTCCCTATCTCTTCCTATTGACCCCTGAGTCGCGATACACACAGCAATTTGTTATTACCGCAACGGCGAACGACCTTGCCTCCGCCCGCTCGAGCGACAAATGAATCGATAATTCCGAAGTGATATTTTCCGGAGTGGGCTTCCCAGACTCCGACCTGTCTCAGAAAAATTCGACACCAATCGCAGTTATTCCATCACAAAATGAGAGAGGCATATCAATTTTAATCATGGCATCATGCCGAAGATTTTGGTAAGCGGGTTCGTTTATTCTGGCGCTCCCTTTTTTCTCGCAAATCGCTCCTCTCTTAAT
>KE601062.1:0-10989 GCA_000444245.1 Botryllus schlosseri | reverse complement strand
ACACCCCATCCGAGTGGTACACCCTTTGCAAATTCTGGTACACCCTAGGGCACTGATCTATACTACCAAGGTTAGTTTGTGAACGCGAACCTCTAAATTTCCGAGGTCACACACCACACACACACATCACGAACGTGAACCTCACGTTCTCACTATCCCTATTATTCAACCACCTACCACCTACGGAATTAGTAGGTTAGTTATCTATAAATAGGACACTGGTTGTGGTGACATTGAATCGACCATTCTGACGTGCGGTTTCGTTCTCACTCCTACCGGAGCCACTGGGTGGCCACTCTGATGAGGCAGCGAAACCAATAAGCGCGCGAAGATTGTTTCCTACGAAGCTTTCAGCCGACTGTGCAACGTAATACTGTACAGAGAGAGAGAGAGAGAGAATCTTTATTCGTATACATTACATATCAACATAACACTACAAAAATGTAACAGTGAAATGCGACATGCAAGGTAGACGGGAGGCTCGATATGACATAGTCTTCAGAGCCGAGCCACCCGGGACAGGAGCAATTTTCACAGTCGATAACTAATGAAAAAAAAAAATTAAAATAAACGAACGAAAGGAAAAATAAGATACAGTATCATGGACCAATTTGAAATACAACGCAAATACAATTTAGCGGTAGTTAGACATAAGAGAATGAAAACATTGTTTTTTAAAAGCACAGGAGTCTAAATTGCGGAGATTAGGTGGCAGCTTATTCCAAACATTGACACTAATAAAACTGATTAAATTTTGTACTAGACTGGTAGAGTGGTGTTGCACAGACAGAGACAAGTTAGAAGAAAATCTGGTATGATGTTGGTGGGTATCTGAAGGTGTCTTGAACAGATTATCAAAATATAGTGGCAGTTCACCCTGATGATAAGCTATGCATGAATTTCATTACCTCGAATTTGAAAATGTCTTCCACTTTCAATATTCTAACGCTACGATACATGCTATTACAATTCTCATATCTAAATTTCCGACAGAGAATTCGTATGGCTCGGTTTTGCAAGACTTGCAATTTCTGCAGATGTTTTTTCGCAGCAGGTCCCCAAACTAGGATCCCATAAATGAGATAGCAGTGAATTAAGGCATAGTAGACTGATCTGAGAGTCGAGATATAATAATGGTCAGGCCAGGCAGCATGTTAATTTAAGGCTCGATCATACACAATGCGACCAGATCGACAACGAGCAATGGGATGGAGCATTTATTTGTTATATTGATCGCGAGCGCCATTCCTCCGGCCGAATGACGATGCGACTATGCAGGGGTCGGCAACCTTTTTTGTATGCAGCGTACCAAAATGTCAAAAAATGTGAAATTATTACCAACTGGCCTGCTCATCATTTATAACTTGTCTTATTTAGCGTTTCAACTAAGGAATCCCACCAACCGCTTATATCTGCAGCTGGCAATGGCAACGGCATCGGTTTTGCCAGTGATTCTTAAATTCTTCATTCTTGGTCGCTACCGCATTAGACATATCATAATATCGTGTACGTAATATTTTTGCCATTTATTTATTAGTCACGCAATGATTGATCATCTGTGGAGTGTGGTAATAGCTTTGGTCTTTTCGTTTCCAAGCCAATCAATGTTGTTACGATGATTCTGATGGCCTGAACTGATCTGATGATGAAAATTGTGTGCACTCCTGTATATAATTCAAGTCGGTTTGGTGTCACATAGGATTGGTCTGACACTAATTTGTCTCTGAAGCTCCAAAGGTCACGGTAAAGGCTGTCGTTGCTCCAGATAAATTGGAATCGCTTATAAACGTAACCTACCAGACGAAACTAAAAGAATATCTCTTCATGAGACAAGCGCTATTTCAAGCTCGCATTTCGACACGGGTCTCATTACGGTATTATTCATTTTCCTCAATGGGTCTCATTTTACACGTGCAGCTCAAGCTGCGTGCGTGAGCGTGGACAGTTGACATATCAATGTTAAACGTTCAGGCAGCACGAGGCGATTATTTTATTTCAAGGTTTTATCGCGTCAACCATTTTGGCAGCGCACGGAGTTGCGTGGTAGCATGTCGCCCGAAACGTTTTATCTATAGGTCCTCTCTTCTATAGCCTGAAAATGTCCAGAGCCTAAATGCCAGTTCATTTATAATAGTCACGCTCCCGCAGGCTGCACGCTGCACACTGAAGCATCCAAATGGTTTCAAACGATATCAAGGCCATTCTTCCATAATACGGTCAGACTCATTTCTATATACATGTGGATATTTTTAGGTTCCCACATTACAATCTAGAGGTCGGGTTTCAATAAATCGCGGACAAGATTTTTGGGACATATAAAATCTGACCCAGAAGAGTGAGAAGACTATTTTATTTTGATTTACGAAATAAGTTTGGGTCGCCTACGAGATTGCTACATTTTAAAAACTTCTGTTTCACTTCTGCTAGAACATGGTTGGTTATAAAATATCTCATTTGCTTCAAATCATTTGGTGTGCCATTAAAAATCAACCTCCGGACTATAGAGACTGTAATGTGACGATAGCGTGATGGTAGGCCCTACCTATTTTGTCGATCTGGTTGCCATGCTGAGATATCGATTTGTGTGCTGAGGGCAGTGGGCGTGATACATATGACAAGGCATTTGCTATTTATTTTGAATTATAGTGAATGGCGATTGTTGTAGACAAGACAGAATGCATGTGGTGTTGCATAGCGATTGGTGTAATATAAATAGTCTGATTTGCTGTTGTGGTAGCGAAAGTACACTAGCACCAGGTTACTGTAGCTGTGTGTGCTCTGGTGTAATTGGTTTGGACATGGATACGGGTGGGTACCTCTGTGTCTTCACATCATTGACTCTGTTTTTATACCTTGCAGTATGATTTTAACTCCTGACCAGAAGCAATTATTGGCAATTTTGTGCATCCGAAGAAGAATGAGAAAGAAGATGGAGGCGAGATCGATCTGGGAACATCCCCTTTTGCAAAGGCGAGAACAATCCATAGAGTATCCCAGGTTGGTCATTGGTCAAGGAATATGAATTAGAATCACTCTCGGATCACGCCACAGCAGTTTCATGATCTGATCCAACTCATTGGGAGAAGATATTGTCAAACTCGATACCAACTGGAGGAAGGCTGTGTCTTTAGAAGAAAGATGCGCAGACACTTTGAGATTTCTCGCGCATGGGGGTCCCATTCAGAACAGGCACTGGATCCTATCGACTTGGCCGCTCGAATATATCAAACATTGTGAGGCGTTCTTGAATAACATACGCTGGACAATGGTCTTTAGAGCATAAGTAACCAAAAGAACTTACAGCTGACAATTGAATATATATGTACGAAGAATGAAAAACGCTGATTAATAATTATCATTAGATGACCCAAGCGCTAAATTAGAATTATAACTCTCGTCACAAGGAACACGGAAACCAAGAAAATGCCGTAGGCTACGCACATGCTAACATCAACAAAACAATACTAATGACCAAATTAGACGTACCGTTGCCTACATCTCTGAATTGTCAAGAACTGTTTCGTTAATCAGTCTGTTACATGCAGAGAAGAACTGGTGTATTATACTCGCATTAGGACATATTTGCGTTACAGCGATTGATACGAAGCAAAACAGCCTGTTCGTAGCAAAGAAATATATACCCATTGTAAATGCGCAACGACGCGAAATACGAAAACTACTCGCATTAGGCATGTTTGAATTGGTATGACTCGAAATATTTGCTGTCACGAGGAACATGGCTTGACTTCGCCGAGACGCTCAATGGCGTCGCAATTAGTACGCGACGTTAATCGCTATTACTTACCGGTGGTGTGATTATTTGAAACCAGGGTTGTAACCAAATCACAATTATCTGAGTCGCGAGTCAATCTCACTTTTATAGTCGAGTCTGAGTCATGGTATTATGACCCAAGTCATTGCGTTGACTGCTTAATTTCCAGTTTAAGACTTGTTAAAACCAACTTTTTATAACTCGGCTTGGTGATATCGAATGTACGCATCAGGGTTGTATTGACTCGAGTCATTTTTCTAAAAATGAAAAATGACTCTACTCGAGTCAATTTGTGTATTGACTCGACTTCTGCTCGAGTCATTGCGCATGACTCGGACCAAGTCATATGACTTGAGACTGGGTCTACCAAGACGGGCATTTCATTGTAATTTCGAAGAATGGTAAAGTTGTCACACTATTGTTATTTCGTCTATCAGTACTGGTAAACTACCGAAAACTGTAAGTGACTAGTGAGGAACATTAGTATATCATGAATGCGAAGCTATCGATATCACCGAGCAGAGCAGTAAAAAGTGGGTTTCACATGACATTATCTCGGATCTGATAAGTAAACACAATGACTTTGACTTGAACTCGACACCCTACTCCGTGACTTGGACTCGGTGGTAAATTGAAAATGACTCGACTTGACTCGAGTCAAAACTTTAAACTTGTGATTCGGAACCTCGTGACTTGGTTACAACCCTGGTACGCATTTGTGATACGGTACTAATTTTTCTCGCTTTTCACAGATTCTGGTCGCATTTTCAAGTACCGCTACCAATAGACAAAATACCAATATTGTGGTTGTGGTTCCTTTATACTATTCTTCGAAATTACAATTAAATGTTGGTCTTGGCCGCCCGAGTCTCGAATCATTACACAGATTCACTTGAGTCGTCAGAAAATCGCGACTAGAGTGGAGTATGACTCGAGTCATTACAACTCTGTTGGAAACCATTCGAGGGGGTTCCAGCTATTAATTTATATTTTCGGAATCAGTATGAAAATATCTTTCTGTTTAGTTTAATTTTGCACTCTAGTCGCGAGTTATGGGTGGAAATATTTCAATTCAGAATTACATCGAATGAACCTGAAGTTCCAACTGGAAGCACCACTACCAAGGAGTATCCGAAGCAGGCTGTGAAGAGTAGAAACGACTCGCGTTCACATTTAGTAAATGGTTAGGAGGAAAGATTAATGCCCGTATTTGATGATGCCACCATTCATGTAATTTTACGTTAAGGATCCACGGATAGTAGTGATGACTGCGCACCGCCTGCTCGAGTAAGAAAACGGAGACGGGGAGTAAGAAAACGGAGAAGGGTTGCAAAAACTATCGAAAAAATGTCGGAGACTTCCAGTGACGAGGAGGAACCAGACTTTGACAAGCTGTTCCTGCTGAGCTTACATGACTCTCTCAAGGCACTGCCAGAACCCCAAAAATCGAGATTCAAAATGGATGCGGTTAAGTTGATGCTTGATCATCATGCTGCTGACTGATTATTATGTACTGCGTGTTTGTTTGTTTTGAACGTCAGCCACCAAACTCTTTCGAAAATTTAGCCTGGGAGACCGATTGCAATAATTCCGATATTTCGTGGCCATATCAAAGTGAAAAAAATGCAGTTGGAAAAATGCCGAAACCATACACAAAAGAAAAAGTAACAAATGCAATCGAAGGCGCACAACTACAACATACACACATCCTTGACGAACGACTACCATATGATCCGGATTGCATACAAAAAAAAACACGGCTCTATCAAGTATGCCGGACCTCAAGTGTGAAAAGGTAGCTCGCCAGCTATCCGACAGTTATTGAGCATGTCCACCAGGGCTGTTCAAAAATAACCCTTTTTCCTGAATCTTGCTGGCTACGTGATTAAATCGTTAGGTTGCCTTGTATAACAACGCACACCATATTTGAATTCATTCCAACCAATATTTGCGGATTTCGTACAGTTTGTAAATTTTGAATTTGCCTAGAAATGCCAAGAATTTTTTTTTAAATTTTTCTGTCAACCCCATGAAATTGTTCGCTATCTTCAAAAACGATGCAAAACAAATTTGACTCAATTCCAGGCCATAGAAGTCGAGTTATTTCAGTTTTTCTTTGATAATTCTGGTATTATCCTTGATTAACATTAAACGCTCTCGTATTCGACATTTCGTGCTGGTGACGTCATATTTTGTGTTACGATTGTTGATATACGCTGTTCTTTTGAATTCTCTACTAGGTGCTGAGGGGTACTCCACTAGTTGCTGACGAGTGTCAGCCAAAAATATTCGGGTTCATTTCAATATGAATATACTATTCGATTCTACGACAAATGTATGCAACTCGAATGTAATTTTGGAAACTTCATTAACGCTGCCTTCTTGATATCAGATATTTATACGTGATTCTATTGACGTTTCTGCAAGGTGATGGTCGCGAAGTCCTGGCAAAGGCCACTAGCTCGATTGCAACTGCATTTTGGAATTGATAGCACCAATATATTTGGCTGATCGGCAGATAACTTTTTGTGGGCTGGCGGTTGAGAACCATAACCACTACTGCTCTAGGCCAAGGTAGGTGTCTGATTGAAAGACTTCAGGTCGTTTCGGCACCCTCCTATCTTTTCATGATATCGCAATCTTGTGGGGTTTTGATCTGATGAAATTTGAATAAAATGATACTTACATTTTGATGCTATCAAGTCATAATTGTGCAGGGGTCAGCCAGATTAGGTTTCTTGTGGTAGGCCTACTCAAGCGCAGCCATGACTCTTTGAAAACTTTTTAACTGATGCAGATGTTTCGCTGGTAGCACAGCATATTAATTAGATGCTTACAAATGTCACAAGACTGCGATATTATAACTTGTGCTTGGGCTCTGGTACGCTACAGAACTCGTGATTGCTGCCGATGATTATTTCCTGTGCACCTTCACCATGACTATCTGCTCTCTGAATAAGTAATTGTATGGTGTCTGCCAGGGTTGTAATGACTCTAGTCATGACTCGACCCGAGTCATGTTTTTAGGGGGACTCGACTTGACTAATTTTTTCAAATGCGCAAAATGACTTGACTCGAAATTCTTGTATTGACCCGACTTCAACTCGAGTCTTTGTGCATGACTCGAGACTGGACTGAAAAGTCTTGACATGTCATTGTAACTTCGAAGAATAGTTGAGTTACCACCTTATTGGTATTTCGTCTATCAGTCCTGATACTTGGAAAATTGGGCCAGAAACTATAAGACTGAGGAAAATTGATATATTATGAATGTGAGCCATTCTGTATCACTCCAGCAGAGTTGAAAAAGATGGGTTGAATCGGACTGAACTGAAAACCGAACATAATGGCTTGGACTCGAGCCAAAACATTATGATTCGACCTTCTACTAGCCGACTTGGACTTGACTCAGTGGTGAATTGAAAATAAATCGAGTCCAAACTACGAAGTGAGATTGACTTGCGACTTGGTTACAACCCAGGTGTGTGATGGTAATTCAGTTCTTGAAGAGCAGCTACACCGGATCAGTATTGACGGACACTTGTATGTTAACTGTTCTACCAAATCATGGAACCTGAACTTGACCAAGCCCTGATAAATATGACAGGTATGGTATTTGACTAATTGACTACTAATGTAACTATTCTTTTCAAGTACAGCGATAATAATTCTCCGACTACACACAATAATAAAGCAAGAATTACATCCACGCAAGTTCTATTATTGCATTGATATCATTAAAAATTCTCATTGTAGGCCCTCCCTAATTGCTCTACGGACCCTGGTTAGGGACATCCGACTTTAAACAGATACCAGAGTTGTAACCGAGAGAGAACAAGTCAATATGACATTGGTAGTTTTGACTGACTCTAGTCATTTTCAATTCACCCCCAAGTCATCCTGTTTTCTCTTCAGCGTTGGGCTCAACTAACTTCGGTAAAATTCCCTGGTACTTGAATCAGGTAAACGACAGTTTCTGGCCTTATTTTTGAATTATTGGTCCTGATATAGGCTACAAGACTTTTAAGTAGGTCATACAGAATTTGTTGAGTCATATCACTTGGTTCGAGTTGAGTCATGTTCCATATTCAAGAAAATGACTTGAGTCATTACAACCCTGATGGATACTAATTATTTCATTGATTTTGTCATGGCTGTGTGGGACAGCTCTGCTGCTAATTCGACATGGCAAAACAATACCTACAGCTACACATTTCAGGTAACAAGTGTAATAACACGGCAAATTGCAATATATTACAATTCCAGTAGCATGATTAGATGATTGCCTGCCAACGCGACGCAAGGGTGGCATAGTTCAGAGATATATTTATTTAGCAAGGTATTCAAACTTCACCAAAATTTACCACGGCATCCAAAATACATAGCACAAAGCAACGATTGCTGGTGGAAATGACAATTGACATTCGTGAAACTGTGATCAATTCACAGCGTTGCCACAAAGTGGAATGAAATCGGTATACTTGAAAAAATGGCATAACGTAAAATATTTTCGAGTTTTATTGGCTACTCCATGAAAATGTTCGGTTGTTGAAAAAAAACGATGAACACCAAGTCTAGCTCAATTCCAACCAGTGGAAGCGAAGTTCTTGTAAAATTGGTATGCAGCATTATTTTTAGGTAAATTTATATCTTTATCGAGCAGCCAGTAAAATTTGAAAAGAGTTATTTTTTGAACAGCTATGACAATGCATGTGCAAGATTACCGGACCACGACTGACCTATCAATCTCGCCTTCAATAACATGCCACCCCATTTTTGTTGCTTGCTTTTTTTCTATACCATCTTCTTTACTTTTCATTCAGTGTGCGGTGCATGCCTCCTCTTTACATCGCCTAGGCCAAGGTGGGTGTCTGATTCCACAGACTACTCCAAGTCGCTTCCACACCTTCCTATCTTTTCATGGTATCGCATTTTGTGGTGTATTGAACTGATAAAATTGCTAATAAACCAATGATGATGATGTGTACCTATTTCAACTTTGCACATCACTCATACTCATGAGTCCTATGACGTTATCACTTGTGCACTCAATTTTGGCTAACCCTAATTGTCTGACCGTTGTTACGATATGTGTCAGAAATGCCTATTTCGACCCATAATCGAGCAGAAATTTAGCCCGTTCATTCTACTTTGACCACCTAGGGCTCAGTACCAACGTCGACATCACCAGACAAAAGGCGCGCGTTCCCGCAAAAGTTTAAGCCCTTGAGACTGCCACTCTTTGTTGGTGACCCAGCACTCGTGGGCACTTTCCAAACAGGACAGCACGGACCCGCCTTTCCACGCCACCACGGACGGGTCTTGATCTTTCGGCCGGACTACGACTTCGATTTGAGACGAGAGGTATTCTCTTGCCGGAGATAACGGAACGTGGTCCTTGATTTTTTGATGCATAAAATGGTCAACTCCGTCAAAATGAGCAAGACCGCCACCTACTACAAGAATACACGAATACATCCGTCGTTTCAATTCGTCCTCGTAAGATAGAGGGGTGTTTTCAATACTCCACACGATCGCTTGGTGCAACGGCATCAAACCGCTAGGTGCTAGAACATCAGCTTCTGAAGTCTTTACAGTGCAAGGAGTAGTCTCTTCTTCTATCTCCTCACTGTTCTCATACTCTATTCTCTCCACATTTTGCTCGGAGAAAATATTCATCTGCTGCTGCGATTGGTAATCCTTCATCTTACGAAACGACCGGCCGTCATAGTGTTTGTTACGCGTTTGGAAAAGGTAATGCTCGTCTAAAGGATCTTCTGAATCACCGGGATTGCGCAGAGCTAAGTGCACTTGAGACTTGGAAGGTTTCAAACCCAGCACTTTCGGATAGAACAAACTCAAAGGGGCTTGGGACGTCTCGTCACCCAAAGTGATGGGATACAAGATTGAAGTTTGACCCGGACGCCGTATATGAAACTCTTGCTTCTCTGGGGTTTTACTATCTGGTTTAATGTGGCAGTACGTTTCTTTCAACTCTTCCATAAGCAAAGCATCCATTCTATCATCATGATCGAACTTGTGATACGGTAACGCGTTGCGTTTTAACAGCTTTGCGAAAACGCGTGTAATATCCTTACCACCGATGTCTAACCTTATACTCGTGCTTTTATGAGATATACCGTCCTCTATGCAGCTGATAGCTGTTTTTTCATGCCCAACATCTACGACGCATGCGGTCGCGATTCCACAGCCGTAAGTGGAGCAGACAGATTCTTGATGCACCAATACCGATGAAAAATTTAACTCGTTAAATAGCATGTGCACCATTTCCTTAACGTGAGAATGATTGTACAAGTCGGGTATCAAGAGAACGCAACGGAAATTCGACAGGTCTTTGAACGGTATGTGCAAAAACGTTTCTATTGCGCTTACCCATAATGTTGCCAGACTTGTGATTACAGACGATAATGACCCGTAAGGCCCTTTGTGAATATTCAACTGTCCTTTTACAACAGGCCAGTGGAGGTCGTAGCAGTCATTTTCATCAATATATAAAGCATCATCACCTATCAAATACAGCTGATCCTTGCTTGTATCCGTCCATGTCCAGCCGCATCCTTCCGAGAGAACTTCTGGCTTTGATTTCTTGTTGCATTTGGCGAGATATTCCCATCGACACACAGGCCGTCTAAAATACGAGACTAGGACGTCGTCAATTTCGTTGAGACCGCCGAAATTTATGTTCCTCTGCTCATCTTCGTATTCGCTTGAATCTCTCGACAGAAGAGATTGTCTGACTGCTTCTTGTTGACCTGGTTTTTTATGACGCCACGCGATAACGTGAGGTACTAATGTCGGTTGAGGATCTGAGGCTCGACCTAAACGGAGGTGCGAAGATCCGGGTTGCAATACAATAGTAGACTTGGCTTGGCCTGTGGTACTTTCGATATCAAACGTGTCGCCTACGCTGTCTTCGTTTTGAACTGGACTAGTGGAGAAGGATCTTGATGCAGACGACGCCTCCATCGCTATCGCAGCAATGAAATAAAATCCCCGCGTTGAAAAGGGTGAAGTCCCCAAACTAAACAAGTTTAGCGAAAATGAACCAGCGATGCGTATTATTCAGTCTCGCGTATCGAGATCTTGTACATCTTTTCGGTCAGTCTGTTGTATACGAAGTGACCAGGAAATTTACCATTAATGTGAGCTTATAAGTAGCTTAAGCTGCCTTAGCTATGAAGCCTGGCGTTTGAACT